>JAAAYG020031370.1:0-15316 GCA_009936455.2 Tomocerus minor
TGAAGACTTCTGTGAAGACTTTTTTGGACCCCCACCCCCCCCTAAGCTGTCTTCGTAGTATATGGACGCTCCCTTAGGACGTGCAACTGACAATCTTGACTTAAAAATGCTCCCAAATACATAAAGGATTTATTTTAAGGATACTATGACATTGAAGTGATACAGAAAAGAAGATACAATTTCATTTGTATTATGAGAATATCGTCATGTAATAAAACTTGGGAATTTTTAATGTTGAATAAAAATTACCTAAATGTTTACCAAAAGCAGAAATATTTATTTTAAAGATTAAAATTGTACATATTAATTAGTATGTATATAATGAGGTCATGCGTAAATCATTAAGACACACGTTAATGTATGGTACATATTAAATTAGAGGTTAGAAATTGTGATACTAAATATACACAAAGCTTCAACTATCTATCTAGTCTATACTATTCAAACTGCTCGTAAATAATTTAATTTGCAAAGTTAATTATGTAGATGGGAATTATTATAGCTGCCTATCCTTGTAAAGGTATTTATTAAATATGTATTAACTTTTTTATTTAATTTTAAATAATATTTTCGTTGTAGGCACACACAGATGCTGGCGCATAAAAATTCATTATGAGTATATTGAATTGAGACTGGTAATTTTAGCAGCCTCCAAGAATTGATTCATCTTATGTCTATTAACTGGACATTATGCTAAAACTTTACAGTTCTAATTATTTATTAATTTGTATTTTAAATTTCTGAATGAAACTTTGTTAAAAAAATGTTCATTGCAATCACAAAGTTCTATTGCCAAAGATTTTATTACCTATACAAAACTTGGATAAGTTAAGCCTAATGTTATAATTATATTGATCTGAGACACGCTTGTTTTCCATTGATATGGTGACTGAGTTAATGATTAACATATTTTACGTACATTTCCGATTTTATTTGGTTATTTTATCACAGATTTTTATTATACAACTAGAATTTTTCCCGAAACCGATAGTAATTAGGTATAAGTACTTACATAATATATTCATAAACCGAAAATTTGGAGTTAGTGGAATATTCTGATAAAGATTGCAATGGTACATTCATCTGCAGGTTTCTTTTTACAGCTCTGAAAAAACATAATGAGAAAAATATTGATTAAATCAAGGTGCATTAAAAAAATTCTATTTGAATGCAAAAAATCCCTATAAAATAATAATGGCAACAATGCTGAAAATTAATGATCACTTTACAGATAGTTACAAGTGTTATTATTTTATTATATTTAATATCCAAATGCGAATGACTTACCAATACATGAAATGAATGAGATCCAAAAAGTCAGCCTGATTGTATCCTGGCTTGAGGGGAAGGGGTTTTGGCTGGTAAGGGTATAAGTTCTCGTCGACTTTAAAAGCAACTTTTCTGAATTGCCATTTGCCAATTTTGTCTCTGGGGCCTTTGCGACGGTTCATTCTGTAAACAGCGTCCCTGTCTTTTTTCGTCCGGTTATCTAAGCAATGAATAGGATTACCAGTAGAGCTTTTAAATGTCTTTCCATAATTTCCCTTGAGTGGCTGCGGTTGAAGTAGTTGATGTCGTCCCATGGGAATATATTTATTGGAACTCTTTAAAGCAGCTGACTGAGGAAGCGCCGTTTTCCCAGGAAATATTCCTCTTTGCAAATATTGGGGTAAATGTTTTCTGGATGGATCTGACTGATCGGCGGAAGATTTTCTCACAGCAGGAGGCTTCTCTGGAGACATTTTAGGTGATGGAACATTTTTTCCCAATGTTTTGGAAATATCTGCTCTAGGTGTGTATGACATAGAACGGTATCGACTTTGGACATGGTCATATTTACTACACACTTGAGTACTTGCTGGCTTTTCTGGGGAAACTTTTGACGCTGGAGAATGGATACCACAGGATTGAGTCTCTTCTTGATTCCGCGACGTAGTTGCAGCACAGAGATATTTACTCTTCACATTAGAATATGCAGGATTATTTTTCCCAGTTGCAGACCCTTCCACAATTCTGTTCTTTGATTTTTTATAAATTTTTTCGCAAACGTTGTCACGAGATTTGCGATCTCTGTTTGCTCTCATTTCATTCTTAATTCCAGAAGTATTATTCTCCAATTGTTTTGAATTTATCGACTCTGGTGCTCGAGATCTTTTTGCGGTAGAATCTTTTTCCAATCCTGGCCCATCAGTTTTTGATTTGGATATTGGACATAGCGATGTAGTAAAATAGTCATCTAAAACAATATTGTTATTGAGGTCCTCAGGAAGTTGTGGATTAACGATTTTCTTCTTTGTTCTGGATTTACTTCTTTTCGGATCAATTCCTTCACAGTCTGCGGAAATGAAGTCATTTTTTGAATAGCTGCTATGTGTTTGAGATTCATTGTATTTAATTCCGTCCTTTCCTGGTTTCGAGACTCGACGCCGATTCTTAAGCGTAAACTCGCCTGCCGTTAAAGTTATTAATTTTTGAGTTTTTTTGTATTCCTCTTCGGCTATAGTTGAGTATTTTCTTGAACTAGTCAGTTTTGTTACCCGGTTAATAGGAAGACTTTCACTTTTTCTTGCACCCACTGACTGAAAAGGCAGCAGAGTACCTTTTGTACTTTGTGTGCTGCTCACTGAGCTTTTTCTGGAGGCTGATACACTGCTAGAGACATCAGGACAAATATTTGATTGACTTCCGTTAATTGATTTATTACTAGTGCACACCGTCGCTTTCATCAATCGATTTAAAGCTTCATCTTTCTGTACAGCAGTTCTCTGATGTTTGGAGTGAAGTCTAGTTATTCCCTCCTTTCCATTTCTCTCTGTGGAGCTGTCAACATTTACACATTTTTAATTATGCAATTAGAATTTATTTTCAAATATCCCTGCTTGGCAAATACATTAAATATTTTTAAGATGCTATATTTCGCTTGGTTAGGTAATATTATTATTTCAGGATTCGATGGATGTTCTTGAAGACATCTGACATAAATATGTAGTTTTTATTTTTACGAAGTACAAGTATTTTGACATTTGTAGTTTATTGCTAATTCTGCCAAAATTGTTCGCATTTTAATCTATCACCCGTACCACTCACGATGAATTAAATACAAATATTATGTTTCCTGAATTAAAAAATATAGCAGCATTACAATAAATAATTTTGCCATTGTCTTCAGCTCAAAACTCATTGGAGACAGTATAGAGTGTAAAAATTATTGTATTAGATCTAGATGCAGTTGAATAAGTTATAGGTAAATATGAAATAACGAAACTTCTAAGTAAATATCAAATCTTGAATTACATTGTGGTGGAGCAAATAGCAGTAATTGGAATGACTCGACGGGGGCTTGCATGAACTTGTTTCAGCTTAATTTTTTTCTCCATTACGTTCCCCTGGGGTATCTGTTTCAATTTAGTCTCATTATCCATTTTAAGCGTGAAGCAGAGATCGAGGACTTTTTCCAGTAGACAGGAAGTGAAGTATTTAATTAATAATAAATATGTGGTTTAAATAAAGATACGAATATATTATTATTGTAAATCAAATGCCGAATTGTCGAGTAGAAAACCACCAGGTTTTACAGGAGATGCTCTGTGGTACTTTTCAATTTTCTGTTTAAGTTTACGATAATTCAAACTGGACTGTTTGGCGCCTAAGTTACATGGTAAGGGTGTACGACGGTACGGTACACGAAAAAATGAAATTGTGAGAGGATTGCATAAATTGCATTGCATGGTTGATGGCGAGATAGATTTATAACCAAATATATCACAACAGATCATTTAACTTAATTCATGGACAGCACAGGTTATTTCCATGTCATTAGACATACGAGGCCTCTGCAGGGCGTGCGGGGCCCTGTCATGTGCAAGATAGAACAGAGACTCATTTTTACACTTCAGTTAATTTTATTATTTAATTTTATTAAATTGTAAAATAATCACGATTACACAAAAAACATGTAAAATTGATTATGATGTTTCAACCTTTAAAATATAACTTCCACAATATTTTAAATATTGTGGAAGCAACAGAAAAGATGGTTGCACAGCTAAAAGGCCTACAGTGCCTTTAAATTCCACTACAAAATATAATTTTGGCTACATAATCAATGAAATTAAATAATTTCTAAATCAAATTAATATTTATTTTATTGATTATTTTTTAGTAATTTCTTAAAAGTTTCTAACAAGTTTAGTAATTTCTAACTAGTTGGTAATTTACTGAACTGTAACTCTTCTCTAAACTATTTGTAAAGTGTATGTACAGCATCTTTTTTAATCGAAACAGTTATTTGTTTTATAATTTTAATAGATTTTACTGATTCTACATAATATAAGAAATAAAAAAAGCAATGCTCAATAATGCTAATAGCTCGCGATCAAGATCCATTTCATTTAATTTGAAAACAAAGTTTGAGTGCTAGGATAAGTTACATCGAAAATTTAGCATATACGTATTACCATTTTAAATTATACTACATAAACATGGCCGTATTGAGGGGGTGGCATACGGGGAAAATGCCCCCCCCCGAAATCCGAGAAAAAGAGGACATTTTTGGAAAAATACGCATTTTCCGCGAAATGAGAAACATTTCATCAATTTTTGGGCTAAAACCACAAAATTTTTTGAGCTACGCGCGAATTGGAGCGTTCTAAAATATTTTAATAAAACGAGTTTGGTTTTGCCCCCCCCCCCCGAAACTGGGTTCTAAATACGACCATGTACATAAATGTTAAAGTTTGACTCGTTAAAAAATATTACTTTCGATATTTTAGTAACTAATGGTAGAAATGGCTAAATGGTAACAAGTAAAGACATTTTCACTCTTGAATACAATTAGCAATAAATAATAAATATGTGGCAATAAATATTTATGGTGAGGAAGTACGTAGTTAAATTAGTGATCATCGGCAGTTCTATTGTGAGAATAATGATGAATAAGAGCAGCTCGTCCTCTTTCTGCATTTAGATTTTTTACCATAGCCATATTACGCCCTAAGAGTTTGTTGTTTCCAAGGTTTCTCCCCATCTGAGGCATTCTTCTGCCGGTTCCCATTTTTCGTGGGCCTGGATGTGGAGTTGCGACAAGAGGGGCTGCCGTTGTTGTAGTGGTGGTCACTTTTTGTGTCGTAGCCCCAATCAGTTTTGTTGGGGATTGTGTGGTGAACAAAACTTTCAGTCTAGACTCGTCGAAAGTGGGCACATTTCTTCCCAACGCCGGAGTTTTGGGAGTTCGTTGTTCTTGTGTTTTAAAATGTTTCTTTTTCTTAACGTAGTATAATTTAAAAGCATCTTCCATCTGCCTAGGATCACCATTAAGTTTTATACCAGATCCTTTAGTCTCTTTTCCTTTGACAGAATTTAAGTTTCTACCAGCGGGTTTGTTTTCCGTTGTTTTCGGATCTTTTACTTTAATATCTTTTAAATTTCTACCAGCAGGCTTATTATTTTCTTTTACTATAACATCGTTTCCTCTGACTTCTTTTAAATTCTTGCTTTCTGCTGTTTTGGCGGAATCTTTTGGGTTGATGGCAATTAAATGTCTACCCAGAGTATCCACTACTTTAATATCTTTTAAATTTCTACCAGCAGGTTTATTATTTTCCTTTATTTTAACATTTTTTCCTGCGACTTGTTTTAAATTCCTGCCCGCGAGTTTATTTTCTTTTAATTTTGAATATTCCTCATAGATATCCTTTAAATTCCTGCTTTCTGCTGTTTTGGCGGAATCTTTTTGGTTGATGGCAACTAAATTTCTACCCAGAGTATCCACTACTTTAATATCTTTTAAATTTCTACCAGCAGGCTTATTATTTTCTTTTATTTTAACATCGTTTCCTATGACTTGATTTAAATTCCTGCCAGCAGGTTTAATTTCTTTTAATTTTGAATATTTCCCATTGATATCCTTTAAATTCCTGCTTTCTGCTGTTTTGGCGGAATCTTTTGGGTTGATGGCAATTAAATGTCTACCCAGAGTATCCACTACTTGAGGTTTTTTGGTTGTTTCTGGTTGGTGAAATTTATTAATTTTTCCAGAGGTCCAAAATCCTTTTTCACCTTTTTTCTTTCCAGAAGCGCGACCGGAATGCTTTCTAGAGGAATTATGCATCGGGTATTTGCGAACAGTTCCAGTATGCCAATATGATCTGCCAGGAACAACTTTTTCTTCCTTGGGATCTATCGTTTCCATTTTGCGAGCAAGTTTTTCCGCATTTGACATTCTTGATTGTGAAGAATTCTTTGATTCGGTCAATTTTCGGCTAACTCTGGCTTCCGCAGCAGGATCTATGAGCAAATCTTTTGTTGCCGACATTTCTTCTGGAAAATCAATAAGAGTTGCATTGAGATTTGGTTCCTCTGTATTTTCTTGGGAGGCTGCTTCTTGGGAGAAATGTCCTCCTGGAGTGTAGTCTGACGGAGTGTCTTCCCCTGAGGTAATTGTAGCATGCGTATCCTTTTCTGGAGGGGTTTCTGGAGGAACACCATCAGCGGTATTAGACTCACCTGAAGCATCAGCCGCAGTGTTAGAGATATCGTCATCAGGAAACTCCTCATTTGGAACGATAAAAGTTTCTCCGTCAGGATCATGACGAACATGATATGATTTTGTGTCGTCTTTTTCTTTTTCATTCGCCCCACATACTTTGTGACATGTATTATTGTTGTCACAAGACCAACGACATCCAGGGTCTTTGGGAATGTCCATAAATTTTTGATTTAGCGTTCCCGTCTCCGAATCTACAGCATTAGGCTCGAACATGTAACGGCGGGCGATTGCTGTTCTCATTCTCTCTGGAACAAAGAAACCTGGTGGGGGAACCTCTTCGAAATAATTAGTCACTATATCAGCTCCTTCATTGAAAGTTAGCGGTCGTGGCGGTCGGAATGTTATGGAATCAGAAACGATGTAACTGGCTTCTAGACAGCTATTCAGCCATTCACTTGTTACTGGGTCTGAAAATTCACTGACAATAATATCCAATTCTTCGTTATCTGAAGAAGAAAGCCAAGCGTCTTCAATTGGTTCCATAATGTCTTCAAAATAAGTATTGTACAGCCTAGGGAAGGTTTCCGCCTTTCGGGATGAATAAAATTTGTTACAATAACCTAAAACGGTCGAGAACACTTTCCAATGTGCATCTAGTGCCACATTGAATTCATATTCTAATTCTGCCGCCTCTTCGTAGTAGTACAATTTAATACCGCCATCTGTCGCTACTGCTCGACGTCTGCGCAGTTTAGCAGCTGTAGCTCTGCGTTTGCGCACTTTAGCAATTTTCTCCACAGCCAATTGATGCACTACTTTAACGTTTGCGGGCATTATCGGAATGCTGTCATAGTCATCATATCTATCCACTTCTTTAATAGCTCGGGGCAAATCCCTTTTTTTATTTTTAAAGATTGCCATTTGACCATTTGCAGCAGCAGCTGATGGATCACCAGCTGATACACGACCAGGTGATGCACTACCAGCAGGTGATGGACTACCAGCAGGTGTAACACCAACTGATGGACCAGGAGTAGAAGAAGCTGATTGAAATAACTGGGGTGCTCGTTTACGACGAGTAGTGGCATCTGCAAAATCAAAGTCTGCGCCTAAGAATCGCTCGGGCTCCTCAACTGTGAAAAACACAATTAAATCCCACAATCAAATAAAAAATTGTGTCATAAAACTCCTGTTCAAAAAGATGTTAACATTGGAAAATCCCGAATTATTTAATTTTAGGAAATCGACACGTATTAGTTGAGAAAAATGAATTTTCTATACACTATATAATTTTCCGACACATTTTAATAGAATAATGATTTTACCTGCCCCAGTATGCGTAGATTTTAGCTGAGATTCAAGGAAATTTTCTGCGAACTTATTTCGTCGAATACTGTTTCGTCGTCGTCGTTTCCTCCCCGATGCCGGGGTCGATGATGAAAATAAATCGTAATAATCATCATCATAATCACTTAAATTGTTTAACGACGAACTCCAACTAGCAGCAACTCCTCTTGCACTCACACCTGTACACAATAATAATATTAATACCAAAACTACAAATTATATTTTAAAAATGTAAAGGATTTTTTTCTGTGTATATTATTACAAATGACAGAGATGTAGATTATATTATTATATGAAACATATTTTGTTGTTTTGTTTATTCCTGCGATATAGTTTGTGGGGGTTATAAAAATAAATTTTTACCATTATCTTCCGAAGAATTTTCGTCTTCGTCCCATGGTTCTCCTTCGCCAAAATCTTCATCGACAATGAATATCATAGGCTCAGCTTGTTGAAAGCAAGTTTCCAAGTCCTGCATTAAAAATCTCCATGTTTCATTTTTCATCAGTGGTAAATTCCCGCCAACGGTCGCAACTTTTTCTAAATAAAACATGACAATTCTAGTAGCTACAGGAGGTAATCGGCTCGAGACGTTCAAGCAAATCTTTTCGAAAATATTATCAATCAAGTCTAAGACGTTCCTTCTTTGTTTCAGATTGTCAGTTTCATTGTAGCCTACCATGCCTAAAGAGCGATCCATAAGTTCGCAAACATCTTTCGTTTTGTTTCGCCCTGAACATTTAACTTGATCTAAAATTGGTAACTGGGTACAATTGGAACTTAAAAGTGCGTGGCTGCTGTGAGATATTTTTGCAGACTTTATCCTTGCAATCTTTTTCGGCTTTGGTGTAGGGTTAACTATAGAAGTCATAAACATATCCGATGTCCATGCAAAAGGATTGAAAGCACCGGAGCGACCGCTGCCTTTTCCTGGATACGGATTGTTTATTGCAAAGTGTTGAGGGTTAGTCCATTTTGGCGGTCCTGGTGTTGTCATACCTAAACTCCACTTCGAACCGCATTTTTTCCATTGGAAATTTTTCTTCTTTTTCCCCTCAAAGAAATCATCGTGGTTATCATTAAATCCAGGTTCGTATAAACAAATTGTCGGATTCACAGGAATGGTTTGTAAGTGCAGTCTCACAAATACATTTTCTTTCTTTGATATCTTAGTGTAGCAAAAATCAAACTGGTCCACATTGCCAATCACAGCGAAAGAATGTCCGACTACTGCATTCGAAGTGGAATTCGAGTCAACACAATCTTTATCCGTATGTATCTCAAATCTTGGGTGTTCAAATTGTGTTAAATGTGCAAGTCTGTAATCGTCCAGACTTGTAAGCATCTTGATACCGAAGATCTTAAAAAAAATATTTAAATTATCAATAAATCCATCAAACCCTTTTTCCCTTTAAATTATAAAAAAAACTTTGAAAATTAACAAAATTACATGCTTAAAAATTGAATTATATCATTAATAAATTAGTATTCAAGGACTAATATATTGAAAATCACAAAGGAAATTCCAATTACAACTCCGGGTGGAAACATTAAAATTATCTGTCTTGTGTGTTTAGGTACCGTACATTTTCAATTTAATTTTCAATTTTAAATACGAGTATTAATATTTGTTAAATTCAAATGATTTCATTTATCTGTTTAATAAAATGTTAATTTATTTATGACATTTATACCTTGCGACCCATTACGTTATCCATACTACAGCTCCCAGTACCTCCCATTGGTGCAACCATTGGGGTCATTGGTGTAACCATTGGGGTCATTGGTGTAACCATTGGGGTCATTGGTGTAACCATTGGGGTCATTGGTGTATCCATTGGGATCATTGTTGTAGGCTTTGGTTTACCTGCTGAGGTGACGATACGACCAGTAGCTACGACCCGATTATTCAATTTAGTTTTCTTTGGTAGTTGGTTGAGTTTGAAGCATTTGTGATCGAAGACTTCCAGCACAGCCTTTCTAAATATACAGGGTTTCCAAGCTTTTGCGTGAACTACGGGAGGTGTGGGTTTAGGGGCACTTGGGTCTGTTGTTGCGAATAAGTACTCTCCCGTTGTGCCGCTGGGGTCGCTGGTGCCACCTCCACCCCCGTCTATGGGAGTATTTGTAAAACCTCCGGCGTTAGGGTCTTCCGTAGTCATATCAGTCGTCATTTTGATTGTGGTGTCCATAGAGGGCGAAGTAGACATCGGCGTCTCAGTTGTGCTTCCCATGTTGGTACCATTATCTGGGGCAAAGGGATCCGCAGGTGGGGGAACAGGGACAGCAGCTGTACTTAAGGCAGGATGGGCACCGCTACCAACTCCCGTGGAATTGCAGTTGAAACCAGGTGGGATTCCATTCAGCCCAGGAACACAAGTACCGTCAATCTGCCGCTTCCTCTTGCTAGTACCGAAATCATCCGTATCGACATATTTACTCACCCTCCCTTGGCTTGTATCCACTGCGTTCTCATATATCATCACCCTGTAAAATGCAAATATTTAATACAAATTATTTCAGATTTTATTTAATGGGAGTGACAGTAATTATAGAATTTTTGTAACTCTTTGCACTTCATTGCTATCAATTATTCTGCATAAGTTAATCGCTAACTAAACTGATAATTAGCCACTTCTTTATTAAAAGGCTTTTGTTTCCTCGTTTTTAATGATGCAATTGACAGCTGGATATTTAACGGAAAGAGACAGAAAAAACACATAATATGATGCGTTATGAAGAAAACAAAATCATTTAAATGTGGAAAGTTAGATAAGCAGCAGTGAAATAGTTTACAAGGTCAAATCATATAGGTACTTATTGGTATCTGCTTTATAACCGATAAATTTTACGTAATAATTTTCTTTTATAAACCAAGAGACTTTTCTTGAAGTCAAGTAAATGAAGAGTAACCCTTACAGATATTAAAATCTCAAATTTTAAGCTTTCTCCTGCTTTTAAATACATCAAAGTTGGCACAAAGTGGATGAAGAAAGAAATTCAGGGTTCTGCTGGTCAAACATGTAAATGAATGGGTAGTAATTTTGAAGATTTGATAATATTTAAAAATCATTTAAATTATAAGGAATGAAAACTTACGGTCCATTAATGCATATTAACTTGTCACATAATTGACTAGTGTCCATAAAGCCTCCTTTTGACATACTCTTGACCTTTTTGCCTCCAATCTTTTTATATACAGTGACATAGGGCTCATAATAGCCGTCGTCAGAACAGGATTTTTGAGGGTTCATACGGCCGAAGACGACGTATGGGACCAAAAGAGATAAACAACATAGGAGGAAAATTAAATGACTGTTATGTATAAATATTTGTTTCAGGAACTGTCTGTGCAATTTTTCGTTCGTGCGAATTGCCATTGTTGAGTTTATTTTATGTCATCTGGGAATTCTGGATTTCATTAATTACGAAGGTATTTACACACAATTTCTTAGATGAAACTTTTATACACGACACAGAAGTTAAACACCAACATCGCTGAACATTTTGAATATGAAATCCACGCACATGTTTACACAACAAAAACTCACTGCTGCTTATCTAAATATATTTGGATATATACAGTAAGGATATATATAGTAATTTATTTTCATGAGAATAGATTTTATTTTGATTTTATAATTGTACCTACACTAAACACATAACAAACACTGCAGCACAAGTCTTCATTTTTAAAGTTGAGGTGACCTCCATAGAATTAGAGCAGTTTTAATCTCTTCCTAGTTTAGAAACACTCATTACTCCACTTTTATTTGTATAATATGAACTAAATAGAGGAATACCAACTATTATATTGACTCAATATTCAATTGTTCAAAATAATTTATAGCACAATACAAATCACGGATACATTTTAAGTAAATAACAAAGTTTATCTGCACATATACGTTGTATATATATATTTAATGAAAATTATCAGATTTTAATCCTTAAATGAATCACCTTAATACAACCAATACTTTTTTTAATGCTTTCATTGAACCTTTACAATTAGCTGTAGTGTAAGGTCGAATATGTAATATACCTAGAAATAGTAATAAATGAAAACATCAAAAAAATCTTAAAATATTCCTAAATAAACAGTGTAACAATTTACTTAATACAAATCACCATTATGCTATTCTGATAGTTTACTCCAGTTACTGTACGACGGAAATTACAAATTCAGTCTTAAGTTAGTCATTAATATACGAATAATGATATAAATTGTCATGCATGAACTACTTTACATATTGGTTTGTCAAATTTTTCATTTTTAACTGTGAACCCAGTTGTACCTACATATAGAATTTACTTCGAAATGTATACTTTATAATTACATCTAAATATATCAATTGAGTGTGGCTGGATTTGGCAGTAATTAATTTAGAATTCTTGACTAATTTTGGAAAAGGATCGTTTTTTAAATATTTTACATTTGTAGCTTTTCCCAACAAAATTCAAGCATTCACTGGTACAGAATAATAATATTTATGGGTCATTGTAAATTTTAAGCTGGAGATTACTTTTGCAACAACATTGGTTTAAATTTTAATGCAGGTTGTTGACTAGTCATTTTCAATTGTCTATGATATGCTGACAAACGTGCCTGTTTTGCTCGGTTGTATTTAATTCTCTCATTATTTCTTCCCAATTGCGAAACGATATCTAGTTTTCGTTGATTTTTAGCTAAGGTCGTTGTCATCGGAGGGGCTGTGGTAGTGGTAGTAAAATATGACGCCATTGTTGTCGTTGTAGCCCCAACCAATTTTGCTGCAGTTTCAGTGGTCGGCAAAGGCTCCAGACTAGAGTCATCATAAACTGGCAATCTTCTCGCCAAGACTGGCGGCTTTGATTTGACCTTGAGTTTCCTTCTCCCACCTTCTTTTCTCTTTTTTTTATGTGCAACAGCTTTTGATTTCGTCGAATGTTCGTGTTTATTGAAGAATTTTTTGTAGGACTTCCTTAAATTGTTTTTATTGTTGACAACACTTTTCGGATGTTTAAAATTCCATTTGTTGTCTTTAGAATTTTTGGAATCTTTTCTCTCTTTGTTGTAGGAATGACTATTTTCAGTTACCTCAAATTCTGTTTTTTGAGAATGAATATTTTCTTCTATTTTCATGTCTTTGTGAGGGGGATGACCAATTTCTTCTGTTTTCACATATTTGTCTTGAGAATGACCATTTTTGTTTGCTTTCAAATCTTTGTGGTAAGAATAACCGTCTTTGTCTGCTTTCAACTCTTTTTGGGAGGAATTAATTTTTCCATCCATTTTAGAATCCTTTGTTTGAAAATGATTATTTTTTTCTTTTGCTTTGGAATGTTTTTTGAGAGATTGAATATATTGTTCTAATTTTGGATATTTTTTTAGAGAGTGAATATTTTCCTCCAATTTTGGGTATTGCTTGTGAGAGTGAATATTTTCTCCTATTTTCGAATCTCTTTTGCGAGTCTGTATTTTTTCTTCCAATTTATTGGTATCGTTTTCATTAAAGTGATTTTTTCCTAATTTCGAATATTTTTTAAAAGAGTAATTATTTTCTTCTACTTTCAAATATGTTTTGGGAGAATGTCCTTTTTCACCCAATTTTGTATTGTTTCTACGGAAATTATATTTTTTTAACAATTTCGAATGCTTTTTGAGATTTTGATTCTTGTGTGGAATTTTATTATCTGTTTTTGAATGCTTTTTGTATAAAAGTTTCTTGTCTGTTTTCGCATGATTTTTGTGTA
Organism: Tomocerus minor; assembly: GCA_009936455.2. Lineage (NCBI taxonomy): Eukaryota > Metazoa > Arthropoda > Collembola > Entomobryomorpha > Tomoceridae > Tomocerus > Tomocerus minor. The sequence continues at coordinate 13,571 of JAAAYG020031370.1, forward strand.
AAAATTCTTTGTCTGTTTTCGAATGTCCTTTACGAGGATCATTTTTTTCTAACTTTGAATCATTTTTGTGAGAATGTGTTTCGTTTTTTAATTTTAAATCTTTTTTGCGCGAGGGAGGTTTTTCTAATGTGGAATTATCTTTTACCTCTTTCTCATTTACAACAGGGTCCAATAAGGTGTCATTGACTTTAATCGGATCATATTTTCGAACAGTTCCTGTATGCCATAAATGATCCGAGCTGTTCCAGTTTTCAATAATATTATACGGGATTGTTTCAATGGAATTCATGATATTATCTTTTTCATGAGAAATCTTTTGATTGGCTGCATTTACATTGGAATTATTGAATTCCTTTCCAAATTTCGAGTGCCGTCCTCGTTTCTTTTTTCTATGTTGAATTTTTCTACTAAGTCGAGGTTCTGAATCAGCATCAGTTTGTATATCTTTTATATTAGTGGCTGAATCAGTATCAGTATAATATTCCTCATCAGAATCTAGTCCACTATTAGATCGATAAATTTCCGTTTGAATAACTTTTTTTTCGCCATCCGGGCTATGAAGTGTAGTAATTGACTTTTGAGGCTTTACCTTTTTTTCACTAGCCCCACAAACCTTGTGACAATCAGCTTCTCCATCGGGACATGACCACCGACATCCAGGATCATTTGGAATTTCAACCATTCGTCCTTTACTAAGTGTCCCACTGTCTGAATCCACAGCGTTCGGTTCAGACAGGTATTTACGACTTACAGCTGTTCTTAGTTTTTCAGGAATAAAAAAATCTGGAGGAGGAACTTCCTCGAAATAATTTGTGACTGCATCAGCCCCTTCCATGAAGATTAAAGGTCTTGGTGGTCGGAAAGTTATGGAGTCAGACACAATGTAACTGGCTTCCAGACAACTGTTCAACCATTCTTGTGTAACAGGATCAGTAAATGCGCTAACCACAATTTCCAGAGCGTCATTATCCGAAGAAGATATCCAAGTATCTGTGATAGGCTCGAAAATGTCTTCAAAATAAGAATTGTACAGTCTAGGAAAAGTTTCCGCCTTGCGAGATTGATAAAATTTATTGCAGTATCCTAAAACTGTAGAGAAGACTTTCCAATGAGCATCCAGAGCCACATTGAAGTCGTACTCGATTTCTGCAGCCTCCGAATAGTAAAATAATTTTATTCCAGTTTCTGTAAGTACATCTCTGCGCTTTCGATTCAGCAAGTTTGATCTACCCCTGGTCAATGTATGGATCACTGCAACGTTTAAGGGCATTAACGTCATGTTACCGTCTTCATCCTCGTCAGCATCCTCTTCTACTTCTTGAATAGCCCTCATAAGATATTCTTCACCTTGTTGTGCGTTGCCTAATCTTATATTAGCCACCCCACTATCAGACTCATCCTCTCTGAAAGCGCGACCAATGCCACCTCGGCCTGAGCTACCAGAGTCACGCTTTCTTTGCGCCAAATTTTCATCATCCTGTTCCTGAAATAATTTTTGATGATTTGAGCCTTCTGCCACCGACCCACCTGACACAAAATCAAAACATTAATTCTGCCATCAATGATTCCATAAAAAATTACTAAAGAATTTTTGGAAAATTTTAATCACAATCATTTAGAATACTATTTTTTCACACATACTACAGATTTAGTTTAGATAAACCTAATTATATTATTATTCATCGCATAGTTGCATTTATTAACGAGTATTTGGGTATACAATTTAAGTCTTGACAATTTCCCTCT
>JAAAYG020031381.1:0-27328 GCA_009936455.2 Tomocerus minor
CGTATATCCGAAGTTTCAGATGTCTAGGAGTTACCCCTGAAAACGCATATATAAATACATATCCGCTCTCTGATGATCACATAAACAAATTCAAGTCTAAATGGTTTGTAAACCCTTTTCATACACACCCCAAGAATTTTGTTGTCTACAATTGCAATTGTATTTAGAAGTTGTAAGAGATGTGATATCGAGATACATCATCATTTAAAGAGTTACGTATAAAGCTAACAATAATATGATGACTCAAACAAGATATAAATATTCAGTCGTAAATAATGCCTCCATGATTCATTCTTACATTAGTTGCATTCTTCGATTGAAAATTGGTTGTATGAATGAATAAAGCTAAAACACAAAAAATGAGAAAATGATAAGATTGTAGTGTTTATCCATGATTTTTAGGTTTCCTTCCTAGTTGTGAGCGTTAGACATATGTGCATAAACACCTGGTGTTTACTCTATGAATGACATTTTAACACAAATTGAAGCATTACAACAATGTGATAAACATTACGTACAGTTAATGTACATATGCGACAAAGGAAATCTTATGCAAATAACTGTGGATAGTAATTTAGTCATCTTCATTGTATACTAATGGAAAATGATGTCACAGGTTATTCCTTGTCAATTATTGTCATTTGTTATTAATATTTTGGTAAATATTGATGCATTGAGAATTACTAATGAAAAAAGAATGTTTCCATCTCAGCTCGTCATTTCGGCATATAAGAATGCGTATGGAGATAACACAGATTTCGGGATTTCCTTTTCGTGGGAAATAGTTGTACCTGTAATTTCTGTATTAACATGCCATTGGTATTCTATGCATACAAAAGTATATTGATTCTCGCCTTTACTATTGTAACTATCCTCAAATTTTTCTTGATTGTGATGCAATTTACAGAGATTGTAAATAAACACATATTAAATTGTTTGTCGAATGAAAGGAAAGATGTGTGGATATCTAAACCATAAAGAACAGTGACGTAAAAGGACGTTTGTGCTTATCTTGCTCTATATAGAGCCTTCTGAGCATATTGATATACAGCATACGGATGGAGTCAGAGAATTGAATGTGGGTAAGTGCTGGTACGAAAGAACCTGAAGCCTGTTGGAAAGATTCAGTAGGACAGGTCGAAATGCACCAAAGCAAAGCAAAGGGAGAACAAGAAGACATAGAGAATAAATGACAGAAAAGTCAGTTTCATTGTCAGGCTGTAACGCAATAAAGTAAGGGAATAGGATTACGTTTTTTAGTAAATGGCAGTTAGGAAGCTTAAAGAGAAGTTCGTTGTGTTGTGTTGTTTTGTATGAGAAAAGTATTAGGTATTGCAAAGGGTTGCGTTGTGTAGGCGGACGAAACGAGACGAAAAGTAAATATGGATGATCAAGAAAAATAGCCGAGAAATGGAAAGGGGGTCAAAGGAACTTGCCGACAAAAAGAGACGAAGGAATTCCGTCTATGATCTCCTTTATTCACAGTTTTTTATTCATTCACTTGGATAGCATCGGTTTTTCGGGTTTAATTTGTGTAATGCTCCGGTTGAGAGAGAGCCGATGAAGTACATCTAAAGATTCCTACTCCTTTGACAACCAACTAGTAAATTGGATTAATACAGAAACGCTTGATTCGAGTCACCATGAAAGTCTGCCGATATCTAACTCCATCCCAAAGAATCCCAGATTCCCTTTGCACACAGGAAAGGATTTACTTCTTAACTTAAACTTTACCTAAAATAAATGAAGCTTGAAGTTTTCACAATTTTAATAGCATTGCACTTATCCTTACCCTCGTCTGCCGAGCTAATTGTATTGTCGTACAATTATTACGGACTCACAGAGATATATTGCTCTGTTCGTACACAACATATGCAGGGTTGAGCTAAAAAATATACCCTAAAAATATCAAATAGTAAATATCAGACCTCTACTAAGACTCATCGTTTCAAAAATGCTAAATCTGCAGCGCATATTTCAGTTTCACTATAAGATCATCTAGAAAGATTAGAGGTTTTCGATGACGTAACCGCAACCACAGAGAAATCGCTCGATCGCTGTCATCTCTAATAATGCCTAATGGTTTAATTATGTGCATACGACAGTCGGCAACACACAAGGAAACAAAAAAATTTAATCATACGCATCACTGCTAATAACTTTTACTTATGCTACCATGTAATAACTGTGTACATTAATTAACACACTTCTCACTTTCACAGATCTGCTCATCCATGTGTGCATTATTTTCAACAGGAGTTGCTGTATAACTTTCGTTTACAATTTTGCATACCTACTTTAATCGTATGGTGCTAGCGAGCCATGAATTAAAAAGGAATCAAAAATCAATCTATAATATCCCTTACATTTATACATATAATTAATTATAAGAGAGTATTGAAATCATTGTGGATAAGACTTACATTGGATTATCTCCTATAATATCCCCTTGAAATTATATGTGTAATAATTGCTGTTATTAATGTCGAGATGATCTTACAATAATTAAAATGAGCCGTATAATACAAGACATAAAATTGTAATAAATAGTAATAACCTGCTGAAGTCTACTATTAATTAAGAAATAATTATGAAAAATATATTAAGGAATTAACTTGAAGCTTTTTTGGTCAGAATTTTACATGTTTAACCATATTTTACAATTGTTATTATACGTACGTAAAAGCACGTAGAAATTGCTTTTATTAGTAGCACTGCAAAGACATTGAATTGGAATTGGAGAACAACTATTTCCATATTATGAAACTGAACGTCTGTTCTTAACACGAATGAAATCATCAAACAAATCTATCAGGCTTATATAACAGATAAACAAGTACGCAATTACAATAAATATTATATTGTGGCAATGACTCCTGCAGATTCTTAAATACCTATATAATGTGTTAACAACTAATTGTGAGAGTATGATCCCATTGCAATCGCAAATGTTTCCAACATTTATCCCTATGAATATCTGACTTTGTGTATGTTATATACAATAGTATGATTAGTACGGTGCGCTGTGGATGGTCATGATGTCTTTTATGCAATTCGTAGTGTCAATCAGTACCATTGCAGAATGGAGATGCGTTGAAGTTGCATGAAGTTAGACGTGTTAGTTTTGTTCTCTTTGGTAATATATATGGGTTTCTCTTTTTATAAGTACAGTGTATAGGGCATCAGAGTGAAAGAGAGTGAATGCTAATTTAGAATGTAATGACTGAGGAATAAAAAGGTTGTAAAACGGGTGATGAATTCATCAAGAATCATTAGTCATTTATGACTGATCATTAGATATAGATGTCCACGGTTACTCTTTTATTTCCATGAAATATTGCCCAGGTCCATTAGTACGTGTTTAGAAAGCTAAAAATATTTGCCATAAAGTTTCGACTGTGTGGTATTGATAATGACACTTCTATTGATCTGTGGTACTTGTTGTCCCCTTGCATCAAGTCATATCATATCATGTGCTTTTGTATATTGAACTTATTTTTCTAGTTTGTAACTTTAGGCCTAAGGATGCTCAGTCCACACAAAAATTACAAACTAATACCATGTCATTGAAAATGAATGACATAATTTCACATTTGATTTTTATATCAAGTCAAACTGAAAGAAATCGAAATGAAATTACTATCTGGTTATATAATGCTGTAAGTTGGGAAATTGGATATCTTTGAAATTTTCAATGCGGGTTTGTTTTTGTAAAAAAAAATATTTATTAGCCATATTATACGCAGACCATACATGTAGTACATCAAGTCTTTGTGTTATTGTGTTGGGGATGGACATCAAAATAAACAAAGATTCTTAATTTGTTCCATCTTGTATTTACTACATATTTTTGGATTTAATTCTCTGTGGTCTCTTTGCTAAAACCATTAAAACGTAAAATGTCGGAAACTGTGATTTGAGGTTTAAATCAGGTTTAAAGGAAATCATGGTTGAAAAAACTGATTCACTGAATCAACCGCATAGTATTTGTACAGCAGCATTGTCATCAATGTTATGTTAGTATTATTTTCCTAGCACAGAGATGAATAGAAGAGAGTCAAGTTGGTTTGGTAGAAAGCTACATCTCTTTATGCTTTATGTACTTGTTAGGGAATCTGTCAGTCGGTCTTAGGAATCTATGCCTTTTACGGGAAATAAAAATCCTTCAAAGCGTCACCACCCAGGCAGCGTATCGAATCTTTAAATGGTTGTACAAACTTTACGGGCAAGTTCCTCTCTTCTGCTCTGCTACAATAAGGAGACCAACCCTGTGTTGATGTCGATACACAACAAACAGGAATGGAACCACCATGAGTTGATGTTGATAGGAGCTCAAACAGAAGTTCTCATTTGAAATAAATAAAATAAATAGAAAATTCACCGAAGTCCTGCACGTGGAGTGGACTTTCATGTTGTGTGTTATAGGAGGAGGCGATTTCCTCATTTCAAATTGAATGCAGGGCAGGGATAGGAATTCATGTGTGATGTATTGATACAGAATTCTCAACCTGTAAGTAACAGTTACACATTACACATCGTATACGAAAGATACACCTTAACATGCATAAATGACAAAATATCTTAGGAGTACTGTAGGCTTTATTGTTTGTTATGTAAAAACATTAAATCTGTAAATGGCTCATGTAATGACGCCCTAAATTCAATAAGCCATAACCGGAACGTTGTAAAGTTAATACCTACTACCAAAAGAAATGCAGCTTGCTCTAAAATTGATAATTATTAGCTTCTGTATATATTTCAATATGTAATACTTTGATACTTTTATAAGATCAATAGGGAAATACCTGGGTTCAATCCTCTCTTGAAAGCATACGCTTTTATGTATAGATTTTACGTATAATACTTGCAATGGTTGAAATTGTGTTTAGAGATATATGGCATAAGTCAGTAGCAATAAGGGCAGCACATAACGGCTTATTATATCGCTAATACTTGCAATATATACTTTATCTATCTACTTTAGCATGATAATAATATTATTAGCATATTTTATGGCACTGCTTGTTATGTTGCCTACTCTACTTTGCACGAGAGCATAAGTAGTTAACCAGGTCCTACTTATTGTTAGCACTACTTGTTTGTAAATACAGCAGAGGAGATTTGCAGAGAATGGAGTATGAGCATTGAGGAGCTTGACTAATAACAAAACAGAACAGGTATACAATGAAATGTGCTGTAGACAGACAATCAAGATAAGACGTTGTTATTGTATATTGTTCATTGGAAGCTAATCAATTGCAGGTCATAAAGGTGATCCTCTTGTTCTCTCATTTAATTCAAATATTGTTCGTAATACAGATTCACAATGTAGATCTCCTGCCTTCTTTGTTCAACTACTGCACTTTATGGCTTTAAATTCCTAATCTCTCAAATAATGCGGATGGATGAAGGGAAAGTTTGATGAAACAGGTCGCCTGTCTTCTCTCCTAATATTTAATACACATAATAACACAGCCCTACAATTCTTACGTTATTACATTTTACATCTATATACCTATGTTATAAATGTATGCAATTACAAGTCACATGTGCATTGCAAATAAAATTAAAAGAAAATCCCTACACAAATATTCGTTTATCCATTATTTGCACATTACTGCTGGTACCTATACTAATATATATAACAAGATACAAGGATTTATAGTGTAATAATGTATTCCATCCATACAAGTGGATTAGGGTTTTGGAGTATGAGGTAGGCTGTATAATAGTAAATGTGTTCTATCTTTCATTAAATATCAGAGTTGCAATGAAGTGCATTGTGCAGTGCAGTGGGTTGTTGTAGAGTTAAACAAGTAAAGTGTGTCCGTCCACGGAACATGTCATAAAAACCAAGGAAAGTGTGCTGCACTGGACAGATAGGACGAGAATGATTGTCCAAGTAAAGAACAAAGGAGGGTTTGGGACTCAAATGTCAATCATGTGGCTTAGATAAGAGCGAGAAAGTGATTGATATTGTCAAAATGAATCCTCAAGTCTCATGACCCGTCGCGAACATTACGACGCCTTAAGCCTAAGCCAACCTAACGGCGCTCCATTATTTTATCTCCTCTCAGACCAATTCACTCCAACTTTCAACGTTGCCCATTGCAGACATTTGCTGAGAAAAGTTTATTGATTTCATTATTTCCTATCTCAGTGACCTGATATCCTATCTGATGATTTCTATATGCTACGTTTACAATTTACTGCAGATTTATATTTCAATACTGTCATAAATGTTCTACTACTCCGTGTATATCTACTTATACTATATATGTAATTCAGTAATTCCTATTATTGGAGTCGATGAATGATCTGGATTGACGATATGCACACTGCATACATACAAAATAAATACGAGGAGGCAGAGATAATGCTCAGCTTGAAATAATTGGAGCCTGAGGGAAGCACTAAGAGCCCAATATTTAATATGTATTCCATACAGTGAACTCTTTCGCATCACTCACGTAGGTATCTAAATCTATTTGAGACTTATTGCAAGCTATGCCTACAAAGCTCGCAGCTTTTGATAAAAGGTCGCGTGGCGATTTTAGAGTAAACAAGTGCTTCATAAATGCATAGAAATGATGTTTATGTCCTAAGTTGGCTTTTTCCTTACAACTCAGTTATCCAGTTTGGAAGTTGATTTAGATTCAGGCAGCATTGTATTGTGAAATTGTGATGGATAAGGTATATGATTTATTTAGTCATATGAGTTTTGTTGTATCAGTAATGGAAAGAGTACAAGTAGGCAAGGCATTCAATATTTACACACACTATTTGTAGCGATATAAATAAGTTAATGCATGAATGTTCTGGTGTTTTCTTTATCCCTTAACACACTTGCCCGTTGAATTCATTTAAGGTTGACAAATGACAAAATTTAAATAATGTATTCTTGTTGACAGTGGGTTACCTAACGCTTTCTTGGATAGTCATTTCAAATGCATCTACTCATATGTGCTATCCTTCAAATTGAAATAGCTTCGGATGAAAAACAATCTATTTTTCTAGATTTTTCTACCTGAATACTTACAAGGACAACATACTGACTTTGTTATGCATACGGATTTAAAATTCGGAAACCGGACTCTACATTCCTTCAGACGGTGTATTGCTTGGGTAGTACATTTTCTTGGAGTATCTATTTCCTACCGTGTTGCCACTTAGCCACAGTCGTTGGTGGGCAGCCGTGCGTGTTATGTTTTCCAAGTAAGTATCTTAGTTTCTAGCACACTACAATTTAATTTGGACTTAATTTGAAGTTAATTTGAATCTTAGCAAATACATAGGGACCTTTACAAATACTATGATTGTTACTTACACACATATTGTATGAAGCTGAGTTTGTAGGGAAAACTTAACATGCAAGGCTGCTCAGGGCCTGTGGCTAAGTGGCAACACGGTAGGAAGTAGAGTTGTAAAGGAAAAATACTACCGAAGCAATAAACTGTCTGAAGGAATGTAAAGTCTGCAATTCTAAAATTCAATAATCACAGTATCTGAAATCACTGTCACAAAGCAATGATATTCAGAGTTTATAGGACACATACATACTTAGTAGTTACATAGGTATGTATTATCACACAGGGTTCATATCTATTCAAATTAACAGTAGAATAATTAAAGCATGTCATAATAATCATCCGAAAGTTTCAAAAATCTTTAAAATCGTGCGATATGAAATTTTGGAAGAGCAATTCCTGGTTTGTGATGTAGAATGTTGATACCTGCTGTGTTTGGTTAGAAACACTTTAGAAAGTGATGATACATTATGCATTAAAAGTTAAGAAAAGCATTGTAAAGAAATATTTTCAATGATGATATGTCATGTGATAAGTAATTTTGTGTCGAGAACTGCTACTTAATAATATCTGTAGATAACTGTCAGGGTGTGGATTTAATAATGGAAATATAAAATTAAGAGACAATGCATAGCATAGCAGTGGCGATGTGCAGTTGGAATTATCTGTTGGTGGCGAGAACGACATGCTTTGTATGTAATTAATGGATTAGGCAGTTTCCCGAAAATTAAGTGTGGGAACAAAAATGGGTGTCTGACGGGTGGTTTGCTCTAATGTGTGATACAGAATGAATATTCTGCGTGATTTGGAGATTCATACATGGTCTTGCATACTGATGAGCACTAAAGATGAGAAATATGTAGGAGAGAAAACGAGGGATGGATCTATCGCAACTATGTTATGTAAAGTAGAAGTTAATGTAACGATCTCATCCTTCAGTACAACAGTAGATAGTAAAGTGAATAGCATTACTCACTGAGGCCCTCTCAATGCTTCATATAATATAGCAGTAATAAAGGGTTCGAGCCTCAATGTCAATGGCTGCCCTTTATTTCAGTGAAATTCAATTGTATTGTTACTCTCATGTCCCATCTCATATCTTCCAGTCTCTGAATAATTCCCTCCCGCCAACCCAACCGACCGAGTATCAAGTTCTCTCTCTCTCTTGCCTCATTTTATCTACATAACTTAGGTATGTCATTATGTATGATGTTGATACAGGAAAATTATTTTATAGCAACTTTAGGAATGATAAGATCCTATTAATGTGCTTATCTAAGGGGAAACATAGACGAAACCGGTCAGACAAAACAGATAGTAATAAGTAGTTTAATGCTAACATAAAAGTGTTTTTGTCTCATGTTGTTCCTGGGATGTGATATGTATCTAGGTGCTAGTCTGTCACATGCATAATCTAATAGACACTCACATCCCCCAAAGATATATGTATCATATGTAGCATAGATGGACATATAAAATGATTTTATAGAGATATGTGCGAGAAAGATTTGTAAATATAAGAGATGAATATATTGTGGAATTAGAGATGACTATAAAGTTGGATCTCTTTTGATGTGCAGTGTTCCAGTAAAGTAATGTAAAGTAACCGAATGTGTCTAGTACAAAGATAGAGTAGTAAACTTTTTGTTGTAGCATACATTGAAATAATAATTTGATGCTTTGAATACATAATTTAATGTGCACCGAGAGCCCACCGGACCCGAAATACTACCTGAGACTTATTGAGACTTAGATTAAACAAGTTTGGTTACTTTGCTTTAGACACTGTGATGTGTGGATTTTAAATGAATAGAATCATGGAGCTAGGAACGTAGACAGTGTGCTTATGCACAATATTGGGTAGGAAGGAGCAAGTGAATAAGAGAGAGTTAGGTGACATTAAAGGATAGGGGTCAGTTGGACAAAAAAGATTTGAGACCATACGGAAATGAATCGTCACGAACTTTAACTGGCTAAATTTGCATAATAAACAGTAAAATGTAAACGCACTCCCTTTTCGTAGTATTTGATCGAGACCGTCTTTTTATGATTGCTTTTGTGTCATTTATGATTGGGACGAAGAGAGGTATCTTTGAGATTCATCCTACCTTTAGTCGCCACATAAATTATAACATTATAATATTCTCGTTCTCATTTCCATATATAAATAAAAGGGGAGGTTCAATGCAAATAAACTTGAACTTGAAATTTCTTTCTTAGTCTTCTGTCTGATGAGCATACAATCGGATTCAAAAGAAACTTTTCTTTGCATTAAATCCCTTCTAAATTATTAGAAAGGGAAGCTTATTCGTTGGGCACATTAAATTATCTGATGGTGATGTGGTGTCTTTTTAGTGTCTCTGCCATACAATGCAGTGCCTTCTTTTAATGTGATGATTGGATTGCCTAAAAGGCACGAAGCAGTACACATCTAAGTCCTCGTCTATTGACATACCTCATGACCCCTCGGCAAAGATGAGCAATGTGTCATCGTCTTAACTGAAATGAATCAAACCCTTTCTAAGACTTAGCCATGCAAATAAATGTAATATTTCAGCTGTCTCGCTTGGATCACCTCATTAAAATTTTTATTGCTCTTTTGTTGCTTCTCACTTGCACTCAAACTCAAACGCACTTTGTTATATTAGCATGTTGCGTAAATCAGAAAGTGTATAGTTCTGCTTAGTACTGCTACGTCCTGGTGGGCTATATGAGTTAAACGCATTTGTAGTATAAATATCTATAAGTACAAACATATAATAAGTAGTAGACAATGCGCTTTATTTCTTTATTACAGTAGAGTTCCGTACACTACAGCTTTGTGAATCTGGTTTTTTGGAGCGATGAAGAAATTGCCCCAGAGAGACGAAATCTGGGCAGTTAAGATTAAATACGTAATTGTCTGTTAGATACATAATTTTGTAGGTTGCTTTGACCTATTTTGAAACAAAGTTCAGTGTAACTAGAAATAAACTGCCTTGAAATCAATTATAACTAACAAAATTTGACCGTTTTTGGTATAATTCCATTCATGATGAGGACGCAAGTTTAAAGAAAACTTTGTAGTTCCCATTCATTTAACCTATTTATGTGTTATTTATGGATTATTTCATAGTAAAAATTGCAATGAACATGAAAGATATAGCAATGCGTTTCATGACAAATGACAATGGCATGTAACAACATTAGGAAAATTTCATTACTACAATTGAGTACTGCTTCTAAAATTGGATTTGGCATTTCTATTGCAGCATAAGTGCTTAATAGTTAGATAGCTCTAATCAATTTACGCCATTACATGGCTGTGTTTTATAGACAAATACATTGGCAAAGACTTATCTTTTGTACTAGTGACAAAGCAATCGTTTTTATACCTTGCATAAGCTAGGGAAGTTCTCTACTTATACCTGAACAAAAAGTTTGCTAATAAAACACGTTATATTCAAATATAATATCATACAGAGCATTTTAGTGGTAAGGTGCTGGTCTGAGTGTAGGAATGTGCTAATTGTGCTGTGACACAACCTCAGAAGCGTGATAAAAAAAAAGGAAATTGTGAAACAATTGGAAAAAATAAGTAGCTATGTTATTGAAAGGTCAAAATGAGAATAGCATAAATATTCAACTTGTTTCAATCTACTACGGTGGCAGAAAAGTAAAAAAGTTGCATATTTTGAACACGTTTCGTTCAATGATTTCCATGAAAAATATTGTAATCGTTAGGATTAAAAGTTGCATTACTTACTACAATTGTCGGTATTCTTGAGTTGTCATTACCTACGAGTCTACGAGTATTACTATACAGAAAGGTGCAACTTGGTGACAGTTCTACTGCACATAAGTGATCTTAAAATCTAAGAATACAAAGGAAATTATACAATTTGCCCTCTTGTCGGTGCGTATTATTTCCTGTAGAGTAGAGTAGCTACGGAATCTTCATCGTAATTAATACAATATTCATATTACTATGTAGCTTTCCATTACAGCAGAACAAACATGTATTACGTAGTCTGAGGAAGCAGGTTCCATTTTCCAATTTGTATCGCCTCATCCCTTATTAACTCAGCTTTTAAGCAACATCAAATCAAGTATTCAGAATTGATAGAGATAAGCATTACTAAACTATGGTACAATACATTGTAAATGGTGCATTGGGAAAAAAGACTGAATGTGATGACACGTTATTTAAGATTGATATATTCTCTTCCATCATTAACTTTCATTTTAGCTTAAAGTCTTAGCTAAGTAATAAGTACCTGTGGGCTGTGATTTTATGATTGTGCAGTAAATATGCATATTTAAAGTATTTAATGAGTCACGATTTTCACGGTCGAGGGGTTAAGAAATGTTTAATGAGATTGGTATTACTTCGTTTTTCAGGACCCAATTTAAAACAATATTATCTAGTTAAATGCCAACTCGTGTCGGATCTTTTTTCTCAAGAAAAGGGGCACACTGAACTTTTTCTAATTAGCGCTTCTTTATTAAAATATTAGCAGACGGAACGAGTTAGGCTCCTAGCTTCTGATTAATAATGGCTCTAAATTGTATGCACTAATACATTCCTTGCAGCAATCTGCAATATTTAAAAATTACAATTATTATGGAAATGAGCATTAAATCCAGTAGGAAAACCCTATTCCTGCCGGTGCTGATCTGTTCGAACACCTTTTCAAAGGGTTAGCTTAGATAAGTAGTTATTAGTTGACTGAGCACGCGAAAGGATATTTATTACTATATAAACTGAAGTAATATTACAGTTCAATAAGGAAAACATAGCGTCTATGTCTGTTGATGCGTCGTTGTTCTTCGTTGTTATCCCATCTCTTATTACGCTATGGGTATTGGCCAACTTCACTCGGCAGAGATAAACAAGTTAGTTTATGCTCTCTGTACTGTCTGTGTTATTGTGAGTCCAATAGATTGCACCTGGTCAAGTGAAGTAAGGATATTGAGGAAAAGACCACCACTAGGCCAGGTGAAAATGTGAAAAGGCAATAGACTGGCAATTCTATTATTCTTAATATCTGAATGGCACAGGCCACGCGCCTTCACATCTTGGAATCAACCTGAATTCATCTTTCGAGGAATCTCTGACAATTACCAACCTCCCCTCCACTCCACTACAGCTTTCGTGATTTAAACCGATGGATGCTTGGATTCTCAATCAGTGCTTGTTGAATATTCATATTATCCTGCTTAATCTCATATAAGGAAAGTAATAATCATTTTCTGAGCACAGTAGGAAAATATCTATGTGAAGATATAATGAAATCGATAGTAATGTCTGTGCGTGTCTGTATATTGTAGGCATGTAACTGGTTTTATTATATTATTACTTTATTGACTCGTAGTACATTTGTTGTGTTCAGTAAAAAGAAGACTTTATAAATAAATATCGTCCAAAATTAATTCGTATGATATGAAATATTTGAATCAATTATAAATTCTGAAAACTGCCATATAACCCAGCTGAAGTTACGAAGCAGAATCTGTATAATTGGTAATTAAACAAAGCCATGTGATGAAACTATGAAACGTGATTTTATGTCCCGGCTATAAAACGATGTCGCAACTTTGAATATTTAAGTTGGCATTCGTATATTTAGAGATGCTCATAGTAGCACATGGACGATTCATATCTGCCACAGAAGATATTTTATTTTAGTTTCTCCTAATCCAGGTAATACATTCTGTTCTACATAAGTAACTCCTTGGACAGAAATGTATTCCTTCAGTACAGATGTGACAGAGATTAAAGCTTGTTTCTCTCCTCAAATTGTGCAACATAGTCGAAGCCTTTGACGCGCTTAGAATTACTATTCATTAGCTTTCATCTCTATATGCTTACCTGAATATAACCTTGTGATTATTACAGGAGAAATGCACACCGATGCTTGTAGTAATTGTAAGCATTGCGTAATGTTGCATAAGACAAGTAGTATGCAAATACACAGTGCATATCTATATGGTATTTTGCACTTTAATTACGCACAGATGTTGCTTATTGTAGCTAGAAAGTATAAATAAGCACTTTCAACAACGCAAGAAAAGATTGTTAGATATTTCCAATTGCATTATAACATCAAGACAGAAGTGACTGATATTGATACTATACACTATTATTAAACGCATCTGCAAATATGTTTGATCCGCGAGTGCCCGTTTGTCTGCATGTATCGATACATAATTTTGACTTTCATTCACAACTTCTTATTTCAAATAAAAGTTGAGTTCGTTTGTATTAATATGTAAAGGCATTCGATTCCCATTTAAGTATTAAGAAATAAGTTTTTACACTAAAAGACTATTTTTATCTTAATTCCCCAGAAGCTCTTTAGCTTTATACCTTAATTTAGGCATTTTACCAGAATTCAGGCGTTTTAGATAAATTCAGGCTTATATCTTAATTTAGGCGTTTTAGCTGAATACAGGCATTATACCTTAATTTAGGCGAATTAGCTGAATTCCATGTTTTTACTTGTATCACTTGTACGTAGGTATACATATTGTATACACGCTATTCCGGTACATTATAGTTGGTATTTACACAGAAAGTTATAGAAAGGCCATAGCGCTATTAGAGCAAGGTGACACTTCTTCTCTTTCGTCTTTAATATGACAGCTGAAAGAACATTCCGTAACAGATAAAATCTGAATCTATTATATTATATCTTTTTAGTTACAATAAGTTAGAATTCTTGTATTTTGCATAAAAACTTGTACCATTGGAATCAATCATGTCGTTATTTGCGTGGAAAGGATTTTTTACTT
This sequence comes from Tomocerus minor, assembly GCA_009936455.2. Lineage (NCBI taxonomy): Eukaryota > Metazoa > Arthropoda > Collembola > Entomobryomorpha > Tomoceridae > Tomocerus > Tomocerus minor. Next base: position 14,082 of record JAAAYG020031381.1, read on the forward strand.
CTTTAAATTGAGTATGCCAAGGATTTAGGGGTGGGCTACGGCAGGTATCAGATGGAAATTACACATTTAAATGCCTTATTAAATCTACAACACGTTGAATTACATAACAAAGGTTTTGCACTGTTCCATAAGAATAAGCCCAATAATTCTACAACGGACACCAAAATTCACGGCTAGGCCAGCAAAAGTCTAGACTTTTGTTTATTTAGACACTTCATTCGTCCGTAACACTGTTTAGCAGGAGAAAAAACATTAAATAGAGAAAATGCAACACAAATTATAGTAACAATTGCAACTAACAAGAGTAAGGTACTTTGTATTTTCCTATAATAATATGCATGCAATTGTATTCCTTAAACATTCAGTCACTAAATAACATTATAGATAGTAGTGATAAATGGTCTGCATTCCTAGAGATTAGTTTTGCTGTCGACAATTCAGAATCAATCAATCAATTGGCCAAGGAAAATGAAAAGGTAACACAAAAAATAATGCAAGTTCTTTGAGTCTCTATAATGTGAGTGTACATAATGTCCAAGCTCACAAAATGGTAAACTCTATAAAAAGAAGGTAAATACATTTCATATTTTAATGTCTTTTGCATCAATTGTGTGTTTATATTATTTATTGTAATCGCAAGTTAAGGTTTAGGCATACAGGTAAGATTTTCGATTAAGCTGCCTGATTGCCCGCCCAGCACTCCATAAAGATGAACTGACAAAAGATTTTATTGTGTAAATACTGATACTCCCTAGTAGCAATAATGGATTGGATTGGAATGTTAAAATAACCACCTGAATTACCTAGAGACCTAGAGGTTAGTTAGGTGCATCAAAAGTAATAACTATGTTATTTGTAGTTGAATGAAAGGTTTACTGGCTATCTGTGGTGATGCAGATAAAATTTTATAACTCTTATGGAACATGGAATATATTCTTAGAGAAATAAGAAAAGTTGTTAGTTTATATTACGAGATGTAAACCCTAATGTTAACAATAAATGCATGAAAAATGTGTGTATAGATTGCCAACCTACTGGAGTTATGTAGAGGCGCAAATTTTTTCCTACCCTCTATAGGTTTAAGGAAAGGACAGGAGACAAACAAAAAATTCCAGACCTTTGACCGGTAAGGTAAGTTAAAATAAATAGGTAGCTAGAGTTGAGTCGTACCTTTACTTTCATTATTATTTCCTTGGTTTGACTAACGATGTCAAAGATACAGTACAGGACAGAGACTCAAAAAATAGATTTACCTGATCGACTGAGAGTTGAATTGTAAAGTGAAGAGAAGGTTCGCTTTTGAGACTCTATTGCATGCATGCCATAGCGTAGTTGTTTATTATGTGTGGAATAATGTATATAATAATATGTGGTGTCTACAGGTGCGCTCAATAACTTTTCTACCCAGTCAGAAACGAAGTAACTGAAGTAAGTAAGCCTCCTCTCTTAGATATTCTTGAATTCTTCATTGAAAAATCTTCCTAAGTCTGTAGGAATAATTCTTGTACTTACAAATGCACATATGAGTGAAGTAAATAATAGCTCCCTGTCGCACTGGCTAATAATAATATAAGTTTAAAAGCATGCCCACGTATGTGTATGCAATATATAGCGAAGATGCATTAGGTAAAGAGAAGATAGGGAGTATAACCTTTAAAGTTGGTTTTCCTCAATTTTTCCTGTTGGACAAAAAGAAGTAGTTTTTGAAAAGAAATTCCCTTTATTCAAGTGTGCACATATCGATTAGGTAAGCCTGGGTGCCTTGGTTTAGTTCTTGTCTTTCTTTGAATTGAAAGCACCTTTTCTTGTATAGCGTGACCCAAACGGGCTAGTGCTTTGCTCAGCTTTAATGGCAAGAACTCCGTAAGAACAAGAAGGTGTTCGACTAGAATATCTGTATTCGCCTTGGAAATGTCTTACAGACTCTCAGTTGGTAAATACTTTCAATAGTCAGTTTTCCTCTCTCTCTCTCTGAATAATATAATGGAATAGTATAAATGATTTCTTTCTTAGCTCTGTGCTATTATTGAATGTGTTTCTGAATAGAGATTTAAGGTATGTAATATTATATCAAGACCTTGTACCTGTGACTCTGAACAACAATGAGATTTTGACATATCGTCGCTTATTCCCGATACCTATTGGCTCCGATACTCATCTCCGACCAGACTTACAAATTCTTAACATTGTGTTAATTATTATCTCGACTGTTTACGTTTCTACTAATCTACAAGAAAATCTCAAGTATTTAACTCCATTTTCTTTTCTACGATATTCACTGGGGCGCAATGAGTTTCTCTCTTTACTTTCCTTGTTTTCCTGCTACTGAGTTGGGCTTGAGCCACTTGAGTCTTCAATTGAAACTATCTAGTATTTATGTTGTTAGTCAGAATGTTAGTAGAACATTATGGGCCCCAAGAAAATCTCCTATCACCACTCACCAGTCGTAAGGCTTTACTTGTATTTATGCTCCTGTGCCTACATATACGTATGTAGCCACTTGAAAATAAAATCCTTGTTAAGATGAAGACGAGGCTGCTGCATGGAGGCAGGCTTTGTGAATCTTAAGTGTAGATCACTAGAAATACAGATACAGATAAGTGTGCTTCAAACATAAAAATAAGTCCAAGATCAGCCGAGAGTTTAGTGACCAGAGCCGCAGACTCGATCTCTATCGACGACTAGACAAATAAGACAAGTTTCCAAGACCAAAATAGTAAAACTTAAGTCGATACTCAGAAAAATTTTATATTCTTCTTAGCATGTTTGTTTTTGGTAGAGCGATGAGTAGCTTCTTCCGTCTTTGGCCCAAAGGATCCGAATCTGTCAACACAGTTGCGTATCTTCGTAGACAAGGCACAGAGTACAAGTCAGAGGCGAGTAGAGTCATCAAGAACACCAGTCACCACACAACTGCCATGCCACAACACCAGGCAAGGCACTCAACTCAGGGCAGTCTAGTGTAAATATGTCTGTCTGTAGTCATAAAACTCACTTTGAGCAATTTCGCGACATTCAAGTGTCGAAAATTTCCGTCCACTAGTCGTAAAAATTGGAGGAATTACGACACTTACTTTGCGAGTCATTAAGCAATATGAAATGAAGTTTCCTCAGCTCTTCATAAATCTCTTGAAACATGTAAAATGTGCAGTGGAAAACCAAAGATAAATTCTCTTTTATAAAACTGATCCATTTCACATTTCCTCCAAGGAACAAATATCCTTATTAAATCTTTACTGCTTATAGTATTATTATTACTATACTGTGAAAAGAGTCAAAAAGTAATGCTAAACTATTCAATTTCCTCTAATGCTATTTTGCCCTTTGACTTAGGTCTTATACCTGCTCCTCTGAGTTATGCATTCATTCACATCCTAGACAGATTTTGCAAAGATTTTTCATTCAGTCTCTACATTCTATTGTGCTAGGGGTTAAGAAAAGAATTGAGTAAACAATGTCTGCATCCATCTCTCCAACAATCTTTGCTATGACTCATAGCTACCCAAATGCGTCGTTTCTCCTTATTTATTGCAATGTATTAGTCTTTCAGATGGTTTATTATATTTCCATCTCATGTGGTTCAGCAAACACGAAATCTCTTGATTTTTTTGCTACTTTACGAGCAATAAGCCATTCAACTAAGTTTTGCTACATAGAAACCACTGAAAACGACATGGTCGTTGCTATTGAATACATAAGGAAATCTGTGATTTCTGGGCAGATCAGTTTATCTTCGTGAACAACTCTGTAAACTCTGTGCTTTGTACTATTACTCATATTATGTGTACTTGTCAAGTATTTGAATAGGAGTTGGAGGCTATATCATTTGAATGGTTTAAACTTTAACTCGATCTTCAAGGCTTAAAGATATTTATTCTCTTCTCGCTCTCAATTCAACAGTAAAAGAATAAAACTCACTCAGCCCAAGTCAACGTTCAGTTGAAGGGAAGAAAATAATATTAGGCTGGTGCTGAAAAATCTCAGGGCCGAAATATTAGCATTTGAATGTGGATGCAGCAAAAGAGATTTTTATGTTGCGAAATGCTAGAGAGTTTATGGGCTTTTTAGTCAGTACTTGACTTGTCACTTGGGGAAATATGCAGTCTTCATAATAGTGGTTTCCCGCAGGTCGCTTTCAAAAGATAAAGCCTTTACACCAAAATAACCAAAAGAAAACATATCCTAAAATCCATCATCGCTATTCCTTTACCATTTTTACGACCTTCTTTACTCTTCTCTCTCGATAAATGATATAGCTACATGTACGTGCACATGTAAGTACACATCTACATTTCAAAATAAACTCAACGTTACATCTTTCTACTGTAGAAATTGAGCAGCTCCCGATTTCCAGGTAATCAGACATTACGAAACTGACTAAACTACACTCATCTGACAAAAGATTTTACGCAATACGTCAAATAAGAATTTTTAAATATTAATGGCTGAATATTTTAATTTGGTGCATAGGCTAATGCAATTAGTTTCTATCAATGCTACTTTTGCTATTCTTGGAAAACAAGGGCCTGTATGGTTGAATTGAATTGTAAGGTAATTGGCTAAAATTTTGATGGAATTGACAAAATTACAACTTTTAACACGCAAATTAAATGTTGAACAACTTTGGATCATTTAATATAGTTAGCCATGCATCTTTCTTGCCTGATGTACACTTTATATGTGCATCTTTGAAAGGCATTAGTCAAATACGTTATTAATCTCACAAGCTGTGTCAAAGGAGACTTGATATGTGTTAGAAAATTAAATAAACCTGTGCCTAACTGCTTTGCAATGTAAATTGCAGCTTTTAAATAAATGTCACTACATGAACTACGAAGTAGCCATATAATTGCAGCAAACATGCACTGAGATCATGTTCTACATAGCATTATTGTTAATACGTTGGTTTTCACGCAGTTATATTCACTACAATCGATTGGGTAGTAAATTTGACCACTTTTGTATGCAGTGCAAATATTATTTATTGGACAGTAAGTGATACGTTTCTTTTGAAGTTGGATTGAATTGAGCAAATGTAATTTAATGCACCCCACAGTGAACAAAGGCCAACGAATTAATTCACCGTTGGGTACTGCAGCTTTCTTACAGTTCGGTCGCTTTGAATTTTGCATAAAGAACCAATAAAGATGAAAGATCAATCTGGCCGAATGCAAATACTTGTAAAAAGCGTGACGAGCAACCGTCTTTACTCTTGTTGCAACCACTCTCAGTAGGTATAGGTGGCTGCATTAGGGTCTTCATGTATTTAAGCCTTTTAACGTGATGTAATTCTGGAGTATCCCTAACATCCTCAGGCTGTGAGCAATGAGTCGACAGTGGAAGATAATAAGAAAATAACCATAGCAGATCGTTTGTAGTGCTTAGATGATGGGCGCGTGAGTGCATTTTTTAGATCTTGCTTAACATTTTAGCATCTAAGTGTTAAACACATCTCCGTTAGCTATCACTCCTAACAAATCGATCTTCACTTTAAGGTATACCTTCGAATGCTAAACAAAATACTCATAAATTGATGATATTTAATCCTATACACATATCAGAGATAAGGAATAACAAGTTTCTTACTCTTAGACTTTCATTCTTGCAGGATTTTGTTTTCTTGATGTTAAAATGTGTGTTAAAATTATTTGCATTCTTCATCGTCTTTGGAAGTTCACAGCAATAAGCATTAAATAGATCAGTCTTCATCTATAATTTTGCATCAGCTACGTAATTTTGAGATCTATATTAGAATTTTTATTATATGGTGCGATTTTTTGTCTTCAGATTTACTAATGAATTGTCTGATGAAACAAATAATCTGAACATATATTTTTACTTGGAAATCGTTTCAGAAAATTATATATTGAAAAATAAATAAACTTTTAATATAATTGCAGATACAGCATCAAGTTGAAGTTGCTCCCGATCAATTAAAAGGCAGAAATTTGAGAATTATTTCATTTTGTATTATTAATATTTAATACTATAGTTTGCTAAAGATTCATTTCGCCTACGTTCATGAACACACATTAACGGTAACAAGAGGAATTCGTTTAGCTAAATATTAAATGGTTGTTGAGATGAGCTCATTCTTTACAATGCAATGTTATTGTAAGAGCTGTGAGAAAACCGTTGGATTGCATTAGCTGCATTAGAAACAATTTCATCAGTTTCAAGCAAAAGATGTATGAAATACACCTTCGTAAGCAATTTAAAAGATTTATTTGATAAGATCATGACCTTTATTCTCTATTACAACAACATGACCTAATAAGAGCGTGACCGGAGCGTTTCTTTTTCCATTAACTATGTTCTTATTATACTACTCTGTAAAAGAAAGGAATCCTATGCAGGCCAACAGGTAAAGTGTATATGTACCTGTTACTTTGTAGTTAGCACATCTCGGTAAGTGTTATTTTGAACGGGATTAGCTGTCTACGAATATGTGTGGAGGCATAATATGGGGCACAATACACCGGCAATTATCAATCATGATTTACAAATGAATCGTACGCGTGTCTTTTCACGAAAAGCAAAATGCAGATGATAGAGCGAAAATAAGGGAAGTAAGTTATCCTTCTAAAAGGACTGAAAGAAGAATTAAGTAATGACAACAAAGCGGCAGCGGCAGATTAATTTTTGCTTAGCTCATGCTCATCGTTAGCCTTAATCTTTTCCGAATACAAGACCTGTTTTCTCTTATTGTATGAACTTGAATAGCTAAAAAAAATCTGCTCAATTCAAATAAACCTCAAACAGAAAAATATACCGCAAGAATTTAAGAGTCCCTAATAACATAGACATAAGTAGTCGTACTAGGAACTAAAATCTCATCTCGAACCGTATTATCTGTCGGGATGACTGGAGAGGCATCCAAAGTTATTATTGTATTTTACAACAGTACCTAGTGCACCCACCTTATTGCATACCTACAATAATCTAGAATTTCAAAATAAATGTTTTACCGTATAGAATAGTGGAAGGACAACAAAGCAGGAGAAATCCATGACTAACTGAAGCCAAAATATTGTCGGATCTAAGCCGAATAAGTAAGGCAAAGTAGACCGAATCTTAAAGATAAGTAAAGTGAAGTTTTCGGCAGAAGGTTCTCCTAAAAGTAAATGCACTAATGCAATACTAATGCTATTAGCCATTCTGTTAGCCTAGGACTTGTTAGCCATAGGTAAATCTGTGTAGAGTGTGTGTACACATGTTATGCACATAATATCCTCATGTAAGGTACGTACTTGTGAATTTCACTAAAGGACTTGCTTGATAGCCCATTTGCTTTTTAGTAACGTAACAGTGCCTCTGTTTAGATGGTCTTTAGAAGAGACCTTTTGCCGACAGTCTATTCATATCGCACCTTACAAACAAAGTTCTGTTTAAATGTTGGAAATGAATACCAGTAGACTCTGCAGTGCAGTTCATGCATTTCCACCAAAACTTCCTTTACGACAGCCAAACAGAACCTTTTGTGTTGCAGACAGACTTTTTGTTTACCTCTCTCCCTGCTCCTGTTTGTATCCAGTGAAAGTCTAAGTAAAATATCTTTTTTCTCCAAGATGATGGCTTTGCAACTTAAAACCGCAGCCTTAATAAGAATCCGAACTAGGAGTAGCCCATTCTCTTTTCTATTAGGACCGTGGCTTTTTTAACAAATTCTGTTTTCAGATTAAACATCTCCCTTCATCTCTCTATACATAATATGTCATGTCATAGCTATATGTGTATGTGTATGTGCGTTTATCTTAGGGCGACTCCAAGATCTCTTCTTTGAGCCATGCCGAGTTTTATTCTTCTTTTTGACAATATCCTACACAAAACCATATTTCCAGAAAGATACTTGTATTCTTTTCTAAAATTACATTACGTATTATTAGATATTAGGCAGTAAACGTTTGAAAAATCTATTACAGATAAGTACAAAGCTATATCTATAAACTTCTAATGCTAGTGGTAAGTATAGAGAGTAACCTTTACTCAAGTGTAAGTGCATCATCATCTGCTGGATCTGTGTTTTGTTTGGTGCGTTCTTATGCCGTGCCACGCTTATGCAATAATAAAAGGCGATTCAATTTACAGACTGTGGTTTATTACATGCAGAAGATACGGAGGAGCAGAGAGATCACGCCAGGCCAGCAGTCAGTCTAGACGGCTTGCTCTTATTCCCATTTATGTCCTACAATCATTTAAATTATAATGCTGCATAACACAAATTGGTTCGAAACGTGGAACAAAGTAGCAATATTGAGTTACTAGTGGAAAAGAAGTTGTTTTGCTTTAAATGTAACGGCACCCTTTGCTTTGTGTTCATGCATGTAATGTAACAATCTCTTTCAGACCATATTTTTCCTATAAATTACGTCAATAAGTGTATTAGTATTGTACAGTTAAGTCTAACGCATAATATATATTTTATAAGTGTTAGGCAGAGGCGGTTTTACCCAAAGGCGAATTAGGCGAGGCCCAGGTCATCGCGCTTTGCAAGGCCTCGCGCCTACCGGTCATCCCGAAAAATATTTAATGACATTCCGAAAAAACGGGATTCTTGAAAAACAAAAACATTCACACTTCACTGGCTGGGTATTTTATGGAACTTGCAAAAATGAAAAAAAAATGAAATAGTCATAGATTTCTGGGCAACGAAAGCCTGAAATATTTTAATTAAATGTACAATTCCTAATAGAATGGTCGTATATGAATCTGTCATTGTCTTTGATTAATAATGAAAATGGGCTGAAAAAATTGTGAATTCAAAGGTGATCGAGGAGTACAGAGAGGAACTCGGGGTACGTGTCCTCCTTATACAGACTTATTCCTTGACTTGTGAGTGTGATATAGAAGATATCGGGCCTCGCGCAACCATTTCGCCCAGAGCCTCCCAAAACCAAGAACCGCCACTGGTGTTAGGTAATCAGTGTCTTAGATTTCTAACGTAGAAACAGAGCAATATGTTTGAGGAATGAGTAAACAAAAAAATCTTTGTTTAATAAAATAACGGTACTATTCCGCGTATGTCATAAGTATGTCTAGTATGTAGAAAGAAAGCAATATTATAATAGAGGCTTGTGTCTCTGTAGCAAGTTCCAAAGTTCCAATCAGTGTGCACTGACAAGCAAATCAGTCAAATGAGACGAAACAACAGCGGAGCGATTATTTTACAAGCCCAATACAAGTTGCATTCTTATCTGAAGGGATCTGAGTGGGAACTCTGGGTGCTTTATGTTTATGTTGTTCAAAGGGAGCGTGGATTCTGGGTGTTTCAACCCTTGCATTGAAGAGTGGAGGCATGGGCACTAGATTAATGAGTACCTACAACCAGATTGACTATTAATAGTGGAGAAAATCAGCGAGGCAGATAAAATCCGTGTATTGAATTTGCATACAAGTGAAAGAATAGGTGGTCGGTACTTTCTGACTGCATCCTGAATTATTATTGTTACAGAGTAGATATTATTGTGAGTGAGCAGAGTTTTGTAGGTAGATATAGGATAGATACACTTTACAAAAGTTCTATAGGAGGATTTACGATGCGCTGTAAAAATGAATGGCATGGTGTTTTTAAAGGGATGACAACTACTCGCCGTGACTGGCTAATGACAAAGATTTCAATAGCTCTAATGGTACTTGTCCATGTAGAGTTATGAATGGTTTCGTTCGTTTCCTATTGGAATTGGCTGGTGTGGTGGTTTGCTTTGGTGAAGGTACCTTCAGCTTTGTGTCTAGCTGCCCTACAACAATAACCGAGTGGGGGGAATCTAATGATGAAATCCACCGTACATTACATTACATTCAGTTCCACTTCTACCTCTCCTTCTGTCCCTACTCTTTGTAAAGTGAATTTAGTGAGGATTGGAATTTTCGGGTTATTGGGCTCGCGCCAGGTCGCGAGTTGGTCGCGAGCACACCTTTTATTTCAAAGGGGATTCATGTGCAGCTGCTGAAACGCCTAAAATTTCTATAGAATCCTTCAGAACAAATACAAAAATACCCTGACACTGACACTGTAGTAGGTAAGGGCAGATAGCATACACTACTAAGGCAAAGCCTAACCGAGTCAGATAAGTATGAAAAGCACTTATGCTCTTATGCATAGTCAAGTTGGCTCAATTCAACTCGAGCAGCCAGCAGCAGCCTCTCTTCCCTCTTTGCATTGCACACAACTATATTGCAAACACCAGTCGCATATTAGAGTAAATATTATATCTCTGGCTACATGATGATCTTCATAAGGGATAGCAATGGTAACCTAACCTTGCAATGTTCAACCTATTCTCCAAATACAAATGACGACTCGCTCCAACGACAATATGACACTATGGCATGTCTTTCAAATGCTTTAATTCTTCCCGTGGCCATGTTTATAGCTAGGCATTGTCAATTGTGAATAATGCCGAAGCAGCCACACTTACAGATAGTTCGGAAATTATATTAGTATGACCTGCTTCTGGAATGAAGCTTTTAGCCTTCTACCGGCTAGGCAGTTTCTGACACATCAGTGCCAGTGCCACCGTCAAACAATCACACAAGAAAAGATTCAAAGAGATGAGAGGCTAAGCAAAGTGACAACTTTTGGAATAATATTCCTATCTGACATCTACATCTTCGTTGACTTTTTGGTTACTGATTTGTCCAAAGAGTCGTAATATACTTTTAATTTCTACCATAAAATAAAGCTTACTGATGGGAAACAATGGCTACTTTTACATGGGCATTTCGTCAGACATATAATGAATTCAATTTGCAGTACAATTACAGTTAGTACTACTTTTCGTATGCATATTAACTTTGTTTTTGTAGTAAGAACAAATTGCCGACTCAAGTTCGTTTCACGATGACGCATGATGCTCTGTAGTTTTACATAATGATATAACACTACAAAACAATGCTGTTGTACTTACGTAAAGTTTTTACTAACGGAAATACTCAACTCTTTTACATATAATACATATTTATCCCCTACAAATTGTACAGTAATTACAATAAGATTCACTGTTCTCTGTTACTAATTGAAATGCAAAGGTCATATGCAAAATAATTAATATAAACAACGGATCACACATTTACATCTATTTAAAGGAGCTCAATGTTATTTTTACATACCTACTTCAGAATTTCACTGACTGCAGTACAAAAAATCGAAGTACAAAGGTCATAATTAAAGCGTTGGTAAAATTGGTAACCCTCCGGAATGTCTACTTCTGTTATATACCGAATTGAAGTAGTGATGGTGTATTATATGCAAAATGTAAATATTATGGTCTCAAGCATGAGAAACTTTTTTTATTTATGATTCTAAAATTTCAGATTTAAGTCACTTCTCTTCTGCTCAACTATAAGATTTGGGAACATTCTATAAAGAAGAGAAGTCTCCAGGGCGTAGGCCACAAACAATAGGTAATATTGCGTTTATGATTTATCGCACTTATATGACGGACGGACGGACAGACAGACTGACGGACGGACGAAACGTCTGGATAATGTAGCTGATCGCTACATAATAAAACATTAAAATGCGAAGACTGTTGGCCGAATTCTGGTTTGACACCTCAAGAACGGGAGAAAGATATGGATAACAATATAGTAGGTTATTTTACAATTATTAGCATCACAAATAATACATGATCATGACATGAAGAAATTTTGTTTATAATTGTTAAAATATCAGGGCTTAAGGAGGGGTTGTAACTTCTAACTAAATCAGGATTTAAGCAAAACGGCTTACAGTAGAGCAATGAAATGCACAATTTTGAAATTGCCTCTTATTTTTCGAGGGTACCTTGACCAACATTTCCAAAATTATCTCTCCATATTAGAAAATTTGTGAAATGAGGATTTATAAAATGTATTTTGAATTTTCCGGCACACTTAGAAGATAGTTGCAACCCTTAACTCAAGATGCCCTCGAGTTTTTTCTCTACTTTATTTGATATTTTTTGCAATTCTACGTTTTCTCAAAATGTCGAAATCAGGATTTTGCGATTCAACTCCTGAAAAACTTGCGACGACAGTAGCGGGAAGTAAAATGGAGCGTGCATGGACAATGGTGTTGTTTAACTCAATCTCCTTTAGTGTGTGCTGTGAATTAGGCTTACGTTATTAGTAGTCACACCATAGTTTCACTATCGAACGCGTTACGTTATCGCAGAAAATAATCTACCATCTCAATATCCCCACTACATCTTAGCAAAGATAAAGATTGTATTGGGGTCCTGACAAAACTCAACACCTTCACCGCTTTGAGACTTTCGGGTGTAACGCTAACCTAACCTAAAGAAAAATAAACATGCTGCAATGTGGGACGTTATTAAGATTACCCGAAAGTCTCCAAACGGTGAAGCGGTGGATTTTGTCAGGACCTTTGTATTGGATTGTTTCCAAATGTAAACAACGTATTGTTTTTGTTGTTTCTTATTGAGCTGACTAGTTTGATAGGAATCGACGAAAACAGATGCTACAGATACGTTTTTACGAAATGTTCACCATAATATGATTCATTCATTGTAGTGAAGAAAACAAATCGCACTAATTGCATTAGTTATTTCCTAGTTGTTTACTTTCACTTATTCATAATGGGTATACCACGTAGTAATAGTAAGTTAGTAAATAGTATCACTCAGATATCAGAAATTCGCATCAATGTTACGCAATAGTAGACTTGGAATGAATTAGAGTGAAATTGAAATGTGAAAAAGATTCCTATATACTCCTACAAGATTATGCATTCATACAAAGAGAATATCAAGGATTCGTAAAGATGTGTTGCACCAGGTGCAAGATCAAAGATTTACGAGAGAATGACGGTGAGTTGAGATCACAAGGAAAACATAAGTTGTTCAATTAATGTAGAATGTTTTTCACATGTCCGCTAACTTGTGTCTGCGTATCTGTGGGAAATCAAACCCTCATTTCCACGTAATTGTCGTAAAGTAACATAGTTTTATGTATTTATTCAAATCGTAATGCAATTTGGAAACAAAGTATTCGGCTGCAGTACCATTTTTAAAACCTATTTTCTTCACGAATAATCATGTACGTATGAGAATTCGCTAGTATCTGTACGGTCATAGTGATTGATTTGAATAATTTGATCGTTTCCTGTCGCTCAGAAATTGGAAAACATGTGCATGGAACGACTTCATCTTCAGTACCTTGTATTAAACACTAAAATCCGAAAAAGCATAAGAACCTCGTGAAATATTCATGCACACGTGAGAACTTGTTTTTCTATCTGATGCATT
>JAAAYG020031381.1:27428-50671 GCA_009936455.2 Tomocerus minor
AGAGAGAGAGAGAGGCAGGATGGATGGGCAATTGGCATCTGGAGGATTCCCTTCTCCTCTCTTGTGTACTTTGCTAAAGAATAGGGTATAGGATGCACATTCACAGCCATTGACAAGGGATCGTATAAAGAAAAGAGGCAGAAAGAAGCAGTTGCACCGGTTGCGCGGATATAAAATATCAGAGCATTGCTATGTATAGGTGAACAGAGAGTATAGATTCAGAGATTTAATAGGATAGGGAAAGAGTGAGGGCATTTGCTTTGGACAGATCAACCCATGGAACATAAGCAAAGCAGGCCGGGACAGAAAATAATAGGGGCTACTGCTTTGGGTATTTGTGGCTCCTCCAGTTCCAACTTCCAATGCAGTTCAACAGAGATGAGTGCAAGAGATGGATGAGGACAGGCAGGCAGGACCCAACTACATAATAACACAGATGCTTATACATTATATTCAAGATGTGGACACAATAGGGAATAGTATCCCTAAATTCATCCCTCTCTATATTATCCATTCATAGTTTACCACTTACACACTTTCATACACGACATATAGGCAGATATACCTCTATCTAAAATTCCTAACGATTACCTACATCTTCTACTTTCTATATCCTTTTCTTCCATTCTTATACTTATACATAATATTACCTTGAGTTGCAGTTGGTTTCGGTTTGAGGATGGCATGGATCTATGATGTGTGGCAGTGTCGAAAGAGCGATTGAATACGTAGCTATTAGATTTTCCATAGAAATCTATATAAGATATAGGAATATTAAATAACCCAATTGGGATCATATACTACTTAAATAAGAACATATATTTTTGTTATAGGATTTGCGTTTATATATGGAAATAGGAGGATAGGTACTTATTGCATGCTTTGCATGTGTACTTCATAAATATAGGTATATAATGTGTTTTCGTAGTAGTCGATAGTAAACAAAGCGAGGAACGTATTGTAAAAGTGTGGAGAGTGGCTCTCTGGGTTACTTACTTAGTTTCTAGGATGAGATCTCCGTACTTACGTGTGTAGTAATGGTAAGTATAGGATTCCGTCCAACTTGCACCTGTTCATTGAATGAAAAGAGTCGGCAAGGAGGCAACTGGTCCTGTTCCTATACCTCTCCCTGTTAACGTGTACAGTGTGCTTGTTTCGTTGCTTTCTGTGAGTGTGAGATGTGATCACTGACGCTGATCCCTCGGTCGCTGTTTTTCTTTAGGGCTCTGCCTTCTGCTCTTCAGCATTGGCTGTCAGAGGCTTTCCCACCCAGTCCAATTGGTCACAAAGCACGTGCTCCCTTCTTCCCACAGAAGATTTCGAGGGGGAGCTGAGCAGAGCACACCTGATAAGAATTTGGTTCACTTCGTTCTGAAGCTCAGTTCGTGCCCGGCACGCAAGCAGAACAGTTCTTCCGCTTAAACCTCATCCTCACTCACTACCCACAAACCCAAACCAAGTCTCATCCTGCCTCACTCACCATTCTCCACAATATCGTCACAAATATTAAATCTTCACAGATTAAGTACCCAGGCAGAAGTTATCTACACAAAGATAAAACCTAAACACACATCTGTAAAAGATATCGACACAAAGTAATATCATTATCATCGCAGTGGTTGACTTAAGTTTCCTGAAATTCAGTTAACTTATCATTCTGTGAAAGTTGTAAGAAATTACGAAACTTCGTCTCAATTTGTTCCATTTTTTGTTCTTTGTGCAAAGATCAAAAAGAAATTCCAATGATCGAAATGCCACGAGTTGTGACATCAGCCAAGAGGGCTGCTAATTACAGCAACTGCCCTCTAAAGAAAAGACCTATTAAATATGATCCTGAAGAAGATTCGGATTCGGATATTTCCAATAAAGGTGAGATCACGTTCTCTTTCATCTTCCCCCTCTTTTTAGTTAGCACAAGAATTTCTAGCTGTTAGGCGACTTAAAGTATCCAGACAGTTCATACTACGCATTGGAATTCCGCAGTTTAGTTTTAGAGTTTAGGATAATGAGTATTAACTTCAACCTTGCAGACAACTTGAGGAACTTCTGCTACTCGAGTTAAATAAGTTATCTCTTAAGACAAGAGAGATGATAAGAAATCCCATGCATACATATTCCGACCAGAGCTCTGTACAGATAGCACAAGGTGTATCGTATTAACTTTATCTAAATCCAAATATTTCAAAGTTGGATTAACACAGGTTTTTGTTGATGTAGCTACGTAGACAGTAGCAAATAGGCAAATGCTTTCATCTTTCAAGGTTTTTCAAATATTCTAGCTATACTTTACGAGAGAACTGCTCTCCATAATATTAGTAATCGACTTAGAAAGGTATTAGAAATCAACCTGGCACTATGTATATCAAGGGATACACATAGAATAAAAGTTTAAGGTAAAGGAAAACATCAATAGAATGTCAGTATGTACAATATGAGTAGAAACGATAGGTAGGTAGGTAGTGCATGGTAAACAGTAGGTTTATTACTTTACTATTTGTATTAGTAGTTTTAAGCAAGTTGGTTCGAGGGAAGTAATATTGAGTGACCGTATGCAGATACGAGGTAGACAGAAAGTTGAATATAAAGAGAGAAGATTTACAGTGAAGGAAAGTACGGGGATCTCATTTCATTTTATGACAAGTCTTGAAAGTAACGAGGCGAACCGCACAACAACTTGTGCTACTGCTACCTGCTGCTGATCTTCTTGTTGATGATTCATTGCAAATGAAAAGCTACTATCTCTGACTGAATGTAAATTCAATATTGGTGCATGCAGAGCACAAGCTAATGATATTCCATGTTTTTTGGCGGCTCACACACACACCACTGAGAAAATGTATCGAGCATAAAATATGAAAATGCAATATTCCTATTGGAAGCATTAGAGACAGAGTGTAATTCATTTTCTCATAATTGATTTACATCAGATTGTATTGATAGGAGTGTGTGTATATCTTTAAGAATTTCCGAGCGAAATGAGTTTTAACTAGCTATGTTAGCGTAGTTAGCATAGGTCAATGACAGGGAGGACATTAATGTTTGAATTGAGGCTAAATCTTTAGTAACGTCTTGAATTTGTTAATTTCAGGATGCTCTCCAAAGCCAATGGATTGTGGTGAGCCCGAGAACCTTTCTACAAAACCGGAAGACTTGAGATTGACAATGAAATGCGATCCTGAGGCTGTTGTGTCTGAACCACCACCACTGTCCATGGTGGCTGGTCGAGGAGAACTCTCATCTCCCTCCTCATCAACATCTTCTCTCTCATCATCTTCCTCTCCGTACACAAATCACTACGCATCTCCCTACGTATCTTCCTCAGAGCCAACTTACCTGCCCGTACCTCCACCGCTGAAGAGCATGTCCAGTGGGCCGTTGGAGCCGATCAGTCTGAACAACGGGATGTGGCCGCGAGTAAGTCCGTTCATGCCATTCAACTTCCCGCCCGCCCAAAGCCGCACAGACTACTACGGCGGGGTGTCCCCGAATTATCCACGACCTGGTGCAACAACGCAGCTCTCTTCTCACTATGCCCCATTCATCTCTCGAGAATCCGGATCTCCTCCTCATGTGTCTCCTCCGCTGAAAAACGAGCCTTGCTATCCTTCAATGAAATACGAGGAGCACCATCACCACAACAATCATCATCATCAACAGCGCAATCGAATGCTCGTAAGTCCTTCGGAAATTATGACTGTAGTTCACCACCAGCCTCATCCGCGGATGATTGAGGATTTATCTCTCGCTCATCACAACAGCAATGCCCAACAGCACCATCAGCCACCACAAGCAGTCAAGCCAATTAAAAAAGAGCCTTGTTGTTATTCATCGCCAACTCATTACAACAGTAGTAGTTCATCTTCTGGGCACGATAGGGACTCGGTCATCACTAGCCACAGTAATAGCAGCAGCAATGCTCCCAGTCACTCACCAATTGCTCCTACGAATGTAAATGGCAGCGTTCGTTACCATTGTCCCGACTGTAACAAATCCTACTCGACATTCTCGGGATTGTCGAAACATTTGCAATTTCACTGCGCCTCGCAAAATAAGAAGTCGTTTATTTGCAAACACTGCCAGAAGGTTTATGTCTCCCTCGGTGCTCTCAAAATGCACATCCGAACCCACACTCTGCCATGCAAGTGTACTTTGTGCGGGAAAGCCTTCTCTCGACCGTGGCTTCTCCAGGGACACATTCGAACACACACCGGTGAGAAGCCCTTTGCTTGTCAGCATTGCAATCGAGCTTTTGCCGACCGCTCAAATCTCAGAGCTCATCTCCAAACTCACTCCGAAGTCAAGAAATACTCATGCAAAACATGTTCAAAAACATTTTCCAGAATGTCTCTCCTGGTCAAACATGAAGACAGTGGATGCATGTCATCTCCCCTTTCCAACTAACTACAAACCCGCCCATTCACCGCCAACACTTAATCAGAACACCAAATCTAAAGCTGTATAGGTGGAACAACTCGTAGTACCCTGTGTGTTCACTTCAGTCTTGTCCTCCGACGATATTCTTACTTTTCGTCACACGATTTCCTTTACATTGCTCCTGCCCTATATTATTATACATAGCCAAGGAAAACAAAGTCAAGGCTCGCCTCTCCTTTCTATCATTCAACGAAATACTATAATAATAATATATTATATATATTAACGTTCGTATATACGCAAAGCTTAAATTCTCCATCATCTTTTTTCTCTATGTCCATTTACACAGTACACAGATCCAGTGCCATTGTTATTATCGCTCGCGTAGTGACAAACTGAATATAGTCATTATCCATTCTTTATATACTTATGTATCTTACATTTACATAGTAATATTGTATATAAAATAGATATTTAGCTATAGTGTACAGATATATTATACTTATATTATGTAGATATATACACTGCAATTGTATACAGTGGAGATTCTAATTACAAAGCTAAAGGCTTGTTAAAAATAATTCCTTATTTCTGTTACAGCTTTCTACTTACGATACTTTAAATCCGCAAAACAAACTGCGCGAAAGATGTATGTACAACGATTATGATTATGATCTGCTTAAAATATAATATCTCTCTTGTTTATTTGTATTTTACATGTCTTAATAGATTTGTAGAGTAGTAGTTAGTATTATAGCCTTTATCAATACTTAGTTTTAGTCTTTAATACATACATACATTGAATATTGAACGAACATGAATAATAAATTTTGATTACGTCGTAAACCGATACAAGTGGCTCGCTCATTTTTGTTTTTTGCATTGTTTGCTTTCCCTGTTTCATGATGATGAGTAAGGACATTTGCACTAGTCACTCTACCAAAGCTCTTTGTATCGTACCATATTTTCATACATTATCTTTCAAAAACAGGTTGATCCTTCCTTGCAGGACTCATTCATTTTTATTTGCATTGTCGCATAATCATAGTAAACACAATTATAATAATGCGTCTCTAATATATAATGAATCATAACATTAGGGACATGTAGAAACAGTAATGGGATCTTGCCTTGTTACTCCATTAGTGCTGATAGAATAAAAGCATCCATTTTATCAAATAAAGGCATGCGTACGTAACAAAGCTAATTACAGGCCGTCCATGACATTATCATGTTGTTCATTTTGAAATGAGCGATATGACTAGAGACATCCGCTCAGTTTTCTTTCACATTTATTTCCTTGGTATTGAGACCGAAAAATATGATGTACATAATAGAGGAAACAGAAATTATTTTCTTTTTGCAGGTAGAAACAGTAATGCTCTCACTTTTATTTTTAAGTACATAAGCATAATCTATAATAGACAATGTAGCAGCCACCATGAAGATAAAGGATATCTTTCCGTCCGTCCATATTACCCATGAGACCATATGTCACTTCATTTTCTGTCATTACCTACCTTAGCATTTTAGTACTTTCATCCTATATAGCCATACGATTACTACTAATGACTCTGTGTAGGTACAGTGCACTCAAATTGAAATGAACGCACGTAGGACGTATGCACATTGTGTATAGAGACAGGACTACAAGACAGTCGAGTAATTCAAGTAAAGCCAAGTCAGATAATAATAATGTAAAGATAAAAACCACCTGTTTCCTAATTTTTTACACAACTCAAACGCAACTTAGCAGTTTACGCCACGTCATTACTAGAGTCATGCTTTGTTTGACTCAACTGTCATCAGTCAAAGTAGTGCATTTGGGAAACAATTAATTAAAACCCACTGTGCACTATGCCGTTTCATTACTTATTGGCTGGTCACTACCAAACGTGATACCCACTACGTTACGGTGAATTGGTGCATGTAAAGTAATAATTATTCTACACTCTCACTATTACTGCTAAATACAAAACTACAGAAATTGTAGACATATTCGATAACCTAGACATATAGATTATATATGTACTTGGTAATATGTTTATATAAAATATAGGGACCCTTTATTAATACCATTATTAGTGTTATCAGGGCCAGGCAATAAAACTTATAAGCCGATATTATGGAGTGGTCATAAAACTACAGATAACGTTCAACCCCATTTTTACTCAACTAGGAAATCCAGCCAAATAGCTCGGATACAGGGAAATAGTAGTCACTTTAGACACCATGTAAGCACATAAATATGGCACGTAGACCTTGCACTGCTTACTAATGTGTTACGAATCCCCGAACTGTACTGAAAAAAGAATGCACTTCTGGAATTTACAATTAATATATTTTTCTAAATAACTGAGTCAATGGGTAAGTAGCCTCGTTTTTGACAAAAGATAAAAAAAAACTGTGATACAGTCAGTTATGTTAGCTTTGCCCATCGAAATTGATTATATAATAAGATTTTGTCTTATTCATCAGTGAAAACGTTTGGTGTAACTTGTCGTTTCATAGAAGCTCTGAAAGCTTACCAAATAGCTGAAAATATTAAGCAGAGGTCCGAAAATTAAAAAATAAAATTAGCAAATAATGCTATGACTGTTTGACTTTTGATCTACGATTTTAATTTGCCAACCCTATTGTATATACAGGGAAAAGAATACTAATGAGATTTGGTCTAGTTACGTTTAAAAAGAATTTCACTGCTGAAAAAAGGCAGATTTATCAGTACAACATAGCACGGTGTCACACTTACTATATTATTGTACATCTAATCGGGCCTGAATATTTCCACAAGGTAGGCACAGAGTCTAGCACAGTATCTACTCATCTTTGAAAGCTGAACAGCCGTACCATTTTGTGATGTACTGACTGACACGAACAGAATGCAATGTTGCTGCCGGTATTTGAAAAATTTAAGAAATATACATTGTTTCCGAACTAGAGACGACAACCTACATATACTAATGCATAATGTGAAGAAATTAATGGTGGTCTATGTATTTAATATTTTCGGATTGTATGCAATAAAGTTGTAAAATTAAGTATGAAAGGGGGAGATAGATATAACCGAAACAGATGGAGTATTAATACACGTAGTGATATCGTGGTCCTATATTTCATTGTTATCTCGTGGATAAACTCCATAGCTTGTATCGGTAGATATCTCACTTGGACTCGTATTATAGATTTTGTATCATCGGTAGTAATCGTGAATTTTGGAGGAGATCCTTGAGTTAGGTCAAAATAATGCTGGATTGACTGTAGTGAGAATGGAGAACTAAATGGTAACCGTTATATTGTTGAATGAAGTGAAAAATCTTGTGTAAAACATAGTGTTCCTTAAATTTACAACAAAAGTTGTCCTGTAGAGGCACGACTTATCGTTTAAAGTTAAATATGCATATTTCCAAATTGAATTGCAGTTGTCACTAACTTTCTATTCTCTTGTTACATTGCAAATTATGTTCTAATTTCTACAACGAGTCAAAAGCAGTGATAGCTCTTCATTTTATAAATTAGCAAGAGTTAGACTTTCTATTGTTGTAGCTGAGTATATCAAGAAAATAGTTTAGTGTTAAACTTGTGAATCTTTCCTGCATTCACTTACCTACATTAGATTTAATGATCTGTGTTGCTGTACAACTGCCCATTTGATATTTCGATACGAAAGATCCTTTGACAACAAACAGTACATAATATTTTTTCTAAACAGATGCAACACAAGTCTCTAAGAAATTATTGTTCTTATTTTGAGCAACTCTCTTATAATGTGGTACATATGCAACGCTTTTTGTGCTTAGGTAGTGACGACTTGAATTCATAGCACATGAAAACTAAGCTGATCTTTCTATCTATTTATCACGTTAAGAATCTCTCCGTCAAAGGGATTTATCTGAAATGTAGGATCACGTTTAAAGTTTTTCGAACGTTTAATGTGCATTAGTTATTGCATATTATTTTCGTGCTTTAACTATCGTTATCGTTTAAATGTGATTAAACTAGGACCCATAGTGCTCGTCTGCATTAATGCCAAGTCATCATCATCCATTCTTCTTCAATATGCATAATCTGCCAATAAAAATGAGGAAGAAAGTTTCCAAGAGAATCGATTGAATGTTGTTACTACTAATAATACTTTTCAATTGCTATTTTTGTAACTTGCAATAGGAACACAGATAGATCTTCGAAATGTAATGCAATAATGAGAGCGAGTGCATCATGCAACACAACAATATCTATTCGTTACATGTGCAATAGTAAGACTTAAGAGATGTCAATAACCAACACTACAGTATGTTACTTATGTCCGAGCAATGGTAGTTATGAATGAAAAATGTTCTATTGTTCCATTTACAGTACACATTTAAGATTTAGACCATTTCATTTAGTTCGTTACTTAACACTAGCCATAAGTATTGCATATTAAATAGAGTAATACCTAGTAAGTTGGCAAATAAGAAAGATGATACCTATTCTTTGCATGATTCTTGTTTCGTGCACGCATTGCTCAAAGTCCTATACACTGAGCAGTTAACTAATGTTTTCTCTATCTTAAAATTGTAACACTTTATTTTTAAGTCATATATGGATAGAGATAAGGTACCTGTACTTAATTAACAACATTGGCACATTCATACTTAGAATTTCATTTTCTGTATCTGACGATAAGAACATTCTCCAACTCCTTAATTTTTGTTAGAAAAACATTTGAGAATTGTATCAGTAGTAAGCGACAGTAGTTAAGTTATCATTAGTGAAAAGGAATAGAGGAAAGAATAGGAAAGGGAGAGTTGAATCTGTCAAGTCAGCCATCACCATCATCACACAATAAAGATGAATGCCACAAGAAAAGGGCTCATTGTTAACTAAAATCAGACAGCTAGCTACTATATGCAGGTAGGTAGTTATAGATAGTGATTATGATTCTTTTTAATACATTCAGTTCTAGTGTGGCACCAACCAACTAACTCCTAGTAAAACAGATAGAGTTTAAATTCTTCGTATTCCTATTGCAAATTGAATGTATCCGTAATGACAACATTATTGTGCTATTGTGGCTACGATGGTAATTATCATTAATGCAATGTGTCCTGCCTACTGTTGATGTTACGTGGTAATACTATCCCTCATAATGATTGCATACATACACTGTATATCCAATTGCTCTGAATCTCGCAGCAGAAATCGAGAAGCATAAGTCTTTAATTAATCTACGGTTTACGATCAGCTACAGTGGGATAATGTTACATGCAAGCATAACAGGTCTGTAACACAACTTAATTAGGGACTTCACTCAAACATTAGTGTGCCGATCCAATGTATGTACATATACATGTGTGTGTGCTGGGCTTATCTGAATGTTTAAAAAATTATATTATGGCGGATTGCATAGTTAGAGCAGGTAGTACGGTATGTGGGAGATATGTACTAAATAAAAAGTAAACTGATGTTAATGTTATTGTTATAAGAATTGCTCTAACTGATACTGTTGGCATATTTATATTACATTATGTTCTGTTGTGTGCTTCATTGAGATGTAGAAATTTACTGATTGCAACGGGCAGCTGTCAGTTGACGCCCTTTTGATTTTGTATCATCAAACAGACTGGTAAAGCAAGTGAGTCTATACCTGTGAATTATTTTCTCTGTATAGAGTTACCTTAAAAAACGTGCAACACAATCGTTACGTTTACAATAACACATCACAAACAGATCTACTGTAGCTTACTTACTTACCTACACCTTCCCTACAACTGATGCAACCTAATAAGCAAACTTAGCGAACATATATCTCAACAATAACAGGACGGTATCCAATACGAATATATTATTAAATACTTGCATTAGATATCTTTAAATGTGTTATACTTCTTGACTCTCTTATAACTTGTGTGTGTAGATAAACGTCTTTCATATTTCTCAGTCAGCTTGTGCCCCAGTAACTGTTTATTTCGATCTAGCAACGACCTGTAAGTACTGTTTCATATTTTATACAAGTGAATGTGAATGTCCTCCATATAAAAAGCATAAAATATCATTTTATAACATCTTTAGTATTTATATTCATTTAAGCATCTCATTCTTATAGCTACAGGTTTTACCTGCGGAGATTCTTAAATTATTGTCATAAACACTTTATCCTCTAAGCTATGTCGGTACCTGTGCATTGCGAATAGAGAAATAGAAAAAATTGCGCAGGTACAGTTTTCTAAACGCACTGCCTAAACTGGAAATGTGAAATTATGTGGAGAGGAGATGAGATGTGTGGTATATTGGGCTCGGCACTACTTACACGCTTATTCTCTCTTATTTAGCCAGATAAACAGACAAACACACGTTTAAAAGAGATGTGCTTTATGCCTGTCAAAGAAATCCAATAATCTTTTGCCTACTGACTGATACTTTTTGCCAGTCATGTCAATCGGGATTTATAACTGAGAAGTCGTCCTTTGCATACCTAATCATTACGTTTGATCTGAATTCATTCAACTCTGAATCTTCATGTTTTCTCTTGTGATCCACGCCATCATCCATCCAATCTACATATACTTAAATAAGATTGCCATTTAACAATCCACTTGCCCATGCATTGAAATTATGACTCTATTTTTAGATTCGAAGAAATGGATAATCACTTGTTTTATGTGTCACGTTTGACTTGACTCAAGTTTTATTTTCCTAAGCACGCTTAGTCAACATTCGATTCTTCCTCTGCCAAATCATAATACAAATCACATATGAATATAATTTATAAACTATAACTCAAGAGTTTCAAATGAGAGTGGATATGACAATGGGATCAACATCTGAAGAAAGTTTCCTACTCTTCATACGTACCAAGTAGAAAATTGCGCTTTACTTTTTTGCATTGTTATTGTTGTGTCTCACTTGCAAGAACAGATCAAAGAGCAAGAAGACTTACATGAGATTTCTCTAATATAGGGGAAGTCTATAGCACGCTTCTGTGTAAGGATACCTACTTAGGTATTTATATAGATACATATATACTTGAACATTTGCATAGAGATTTTTATTATAGATTTTATCCCCTTACTACTCATGCCCTGTACTCACATGATATTGAGTACTAGAACTGTTAACGATATGTCTGAATAACAATGTACTTATGAAGTATTTTTATTTGTACCGAACATTAATGTAGAGTATAGTAAAGGCTTGTACTCTTTTGCTGCTATGGCTGGGTTGGTTGTGTTCAAATGGGTTGGTATTAGTAAATGCCTACTAATAGAAAGTGAACGAGCAAAAGGCATAATATGTAGAAAAGCATCCACACGGTAGGTAATAAAGTGTAAATACCAGGTAGATAAAGGACTACAGGGAATTAAATGACGAAGGATTCACCTGTTCTGTCAGTTCCTTGTTTGTTTGCGTTAGTCAATCGCCATTTTAAAGTGTTTTGCACTCATTTGTACCCTCATTAGAATCATTAGCATTAGCTTTAATCAAGTGAGTTCAGTTGGATTGGAGAGTGCAAATGAATTCAGGTGCGTTTGCACCCACGACTTTTTATGATTTTCCCTGGCTTAATTTGCAGGTACATATTTGATATCTTATCATTATTTGCACTCGTTTGTATTAATACGATTTAGTCACACACTATTTCTATTGTGCTGCACTTTACCGTACGATTGTTATCGCAATGTACTTGCCAATGCCACAAATAAATACTTAAATCCAGCCATATTGGTAAACACCTGCAGAACTTATTTTTAATTTGTGTACGAGGATGCAACTCAATGCTTGCAAAACAGAAAGTTCCCCAACAAATGTCCATGAAAGTACAAATAATTTCCATTGGACAAGTGTCAGTGAATGCAATGCGCAGAATGCTAAGTAGAATTTATAAGCACTGTAGTACTTAAATATTGGACTTTTGTACGACATGATAATACATAAGCAGTCATCAAGCATTATGCACATAAAAATCAATCTCATACTCGTGAGGGCTAATCATGCTATCGAAGTACCTTCAATCAAACCTCTGTAAGATTTCCAATTTACGTACACATATCTATGTAATATATAATCAGTTCAGCAAGTGCACACCAGTGCTCTAGCTGTGCCTATTTAGATTTTCAAATATCAGAATCCGTATAGTCGATGTATTAAAAGTTATACATTGAAACAAGGAACTGGCGCAATTAAATGAGATTTTAGGTTCTTTTGCAAAAAAGCTCAGGCCAAGTATGATTTTTTAACTATTCAGGACGTTTTCTCCACAGTTTGTTGAACCTAGTTCTCTGGTAACAACAGATTTTCGAAGAAGTCAAAATTCAAAGAATATATATTCGATATTTATATTCCAAAATATACACCTGTCAAGTGTGCAAACAGCCGACAACGGTCAGAAATATAAATGAGAGAAAATGCGATCGTACGTAGATAGTTTGTCACAGCAGCTTAGAGTCTTCGGTTTGACTTTAAAAGTCGAATTATTTATCAAGAATTCATTTTTTATGCTTCTATGTACGAAGATAACGGTTGTAAGTAATAGTGAATAGTGATCCATAGGAATGAGGACAATAAATGATTTTAAAACAGTTCAGGTCGTTTACTTCAACTTTCGGAGAATTATCTCATAAAACAGGCTATTACCTCTATATTATTTATAAAGCCTTTCTTCGTTTCAGTGTTCATATTGACAAAAAGTATAATCGATAGATGTTACAGGTAAATATCTCGCAAACATTTATCATTAACTGCAAAAGACAACTCCGAAACTAGCATCTAAATAGATAAATATTATCTAGCTTCTGGCTCAGGGTATGGCGTTACTTTTTCCTACAGCATCTGATGAAAAATGGATACATACAATAAATACTCTTTAAATAGCTTGCCGGAAACTTTACAGCGGCAGAAACTTACCAATTAGGAAATTCATTTAGCATAATATAATTGTTGGAATAATTCTAGTATGACAAAGGACGATGGGTAATTGGGTATGAATCTTGTAGGAGCTCAGTTCTAATTTACTGGTACCTATAATATAATAATATTTTAATGCTCGCAATTTCTTTATTATAGGTACCCTGTAATCCTTTAAGAGCGTCATTGTTGGTGGATCATCTATGCACATAAATAAGATTGTGTTTCAGTTGGCATTTGTTGAGATTTATGTATTTTGAGGTTAATGGCTACCGTTGTGAACATCAATTTATGAACTGCCGCCATGTCACAATGCGGATGTCAACTTATTTCTTATAAATATTTACACAAAAACCAATGAAGTTAGAAAACTGTTATGAGTAAGGCTATTAACAGTCGTTGATTTGCTTGTAATCCTCAAGAGATCTCTTTACAGGTCATTGTATCTTTTATTGAAATGAATGAAGTTGGTTAAACTTAAACTGGGAACTTGTCTTGACATTTTATGTTTTATGTAACCTATTTTTTATACAATTCATATGTCAACAGAAAGTTCACAGATTTATGTGGAGTTGTCGTTTCTGAGCTCGTTTGAATTCTAGCGAAATGTGTCATATCACCATCACCAGTTTACGACTTATTTAGTTTGGAAAGATCTAAGTTGATGGATGAAAATATTATTTTACAGTTAATATTTCTTTCCAATGGCTATCGACACATGTTAACAACATGGAAATGCAAAGATCGTTTTGAAATTATCAGGACAAAAATATGTTTGGCAATTTTTTTGTCTTTTATTGATACACTTGTCAAAATGTAAACAGGATTAGCAAAAGAAAGGTCTTTAGGAGTGCATGTTCTTATGTTACTATCTTAGAAAGGCAAGTTGTTTAAGCGGAAGAAAAAGCAAAGTTCGTCATAAAAACTGTGTTTTCTATCTCCCACCGAAAATGTACGAAAACGTGTGAAAAGAGTCACGCCAAGTAGCAGGGATTGATGTACATCCTGAGCACAAAAGCCATTAGTTTCTCCTCATCTGGGTTACTCAGATGAACTGTAGAGAATTTGACAGGCGAACTGTGTAGGCAAACTTTGCTTTCTGCTTGATTTTGAAACAACTAGAGAATCTCATTTAATTTGATTGCTGTTCTGCTATAGTGGTAAGATGGTTTGAATAAAAGTATGAGATAATAGGGTGAGATGAGTAACAAAGTACATTTTACCTTGTCTTGTTTCGTAGAGATACAGGAGAGATAAGTGTGCGAAAGCAGATGCAAGCACGAGAAGAATCATTTGATCTCCACGGAATTATTATACATAGCTACATTGTAGATAGAGGAAGAGATAGTTACATACTAACTGTGGCTCATCCTTTTATTTCAATGTATGCAGGTAGTATCTCTTTATGGTCATTTAATCTTTCCTTGTCTTTTCTCTGTAGTTTCTGCTTGAAATTTGGCATTTAGGAAAGAGCAGGCTAAGTGGTTGTTCCCAAAGAAAATACAAGCTTCACTATAATTGTTGTTTAATAAATTAAGTTGAAGATTAGAGAATTACAAATAGGTTAAACATTGTGTACATGTAGTTGCACGGTATTTTCAGCGTGATAATGCTGCGATAACTAATAAAGATAAAAGCTCTGTAAAGTGCCTAGTTTATTTTACCTGTAGGTAGGATAAAGGCAGGAGTTTTGAAGGAAGATGTTTAGGAAAGGCAACCTGCCATATCGTATACTTGTCTTTGAAGCTATCTGCATTCTAAACACTATGGTAGTAGTAGGAACATTAAAAAGAGTGTGCAGTTGATGTAGGTAAGGTAGATAAGTAAAGTCTGGTCCAAGTAGTTGCCGAGCAGCATTATAAGTATTTTCCACCTGAGTGGAAACGGTGCCTTTATGACTGCACTATTAGTATGAAATGAAAGATGAGGCAATTAATTAGCATAAATGTGTCTGCAGAGCATTTGAGAGCGTGTACGCCACAGTGCTCGACATCAAAGCCGCCTCGCCTCATTTCTACCATCTCATCACACATCTCAGGCCTGACCTGGCTCCATGTCTTCTCCATTCTCTGTCCAACTCATATAATAGTGTCAAAGCAAGATGTTTCATCTCTATTCAGCTCAACTGTTGGAAAAACAAGTGAAGCAAAGGCCCGAAGCAATCTATTCCGTCTTTCCCTGTCTCTTCTTCGTCTTCTCTCGTCCTCCTCTTTCAAACCAACATAACATGCAAGCCAGCAAGACACAGACTCACAGTCCCATATCAGTTTTCCATTATTATTACTCCAACAAGGCATTGAGCACACAGGAACCTACAGATGCACAAAGGCAAGAGCTAAACTTACACAAAGTGGATCTTAGTCTAAACTCTCTACATGTCCTGCTGTAGATAATAGATAGATCACTTTTGGTTGTTGCTCCAATGAATTGTTGCAGTACAGAATGCAGATAATATGATGTAGCGCATTGTCTTGTCTCTTCTTCTTCTTCAAGGATAGGACATCAGACAGAGAGAGAGAGAGAGAAAGATCGAGACAGTGCAGTTAGAGTTGTAGATCCTCAAATAGAAGATACAATATAGGATTACAAACACCCTGCACTAGTTTAGGCAGTTTACTTTTGCCAAAGTGAAGACTCAGTCATGAGATGAGATGTTTTTGTTGCTTTGAAGTCGTGCCTTCTTGCTCTGTGCTCTCTTCCTCTCATTAATAATATACCTTGCCTTGCCTCTGCCTCATCTCTCTACAATGTTTCTGGTTAATAGTTGATATTTCGCCCTAAGTACACTATAAAAATACCTGTGCATATCATAAATTCATACACATAAAGAATAGCTATTGTTGGCCTAGCTTCTTATTATGAGACAGCTAATAATATTATTATTATCTCTGCTACACTTTTACATATCTAGTCACACATCCCTACCAGAGAGTCAAGTATTGTTCAAACTAATATATTTTACTAGCTACACTGCATCTTGCTATATTTCACAACAACATTTTTATATGTAACTAAACATGTTTCTAGATTTATATTCTTCTAACTTTATGTGTCTATTCAAAACATTGCAAATGCAAAACACAGGTACATTTAAAATAGATACTGACGGTTAGACTTTGTGAAATAGAGTGTTGAGGATGCATCCATTTATATATTAGCCTGTTTACGATAAATATGCATGTAACAGGGGCACAGACGCCGAACTACAATGTAAACCTGAGCAAAAAGTGCAAGCAACCTTTGTAACATCTATAAGTGTAATAATATTATAAGGTACCTAATAGTAGTAAATAGGAAAAGGGAATCTTTCTATAATATTCTTCGTTCACCTTGCAAACATTCTTTAAGGCCGTGAGTATGTATGTGCATAGTCTGCCAGACCATTCCATAATATATCTACTGTTGTAAAAAACCAGTCGAGTCAAATCACTCGTCAGCACAAGAATAGAACAGGTGCATTTCTGAGCTTTGCAAACCTTGGGACTTGGAACCCCAGGTCAAATAGCAGATCAAACCAGACCATACGCTAAGAGAGCAGAGCAACGAACAAATAACTTCCCTCGACTGAGCTGGAGATCTGAATATTTCTGCATTGCCGGCTGTTAGCTACCTACTACTCCTTACTACCTACTCCCTACCTTCTCCTTACTACCAATATGTAAGCAATTCTTTTTACATAAAGCGCCCTACACCAATCTGCAGATGTACACACACGAATTTACGTTGACCATACGATCATCGTTGTGAGTAGATGCCTGGAACGGAAAACAATAAGAAAGACTGGCATTGTTGGGACGTTAAAGTTTTGACTGGTTTTGGTTTTAGGATTCAAGGGCTGTTCCTTCTTGTCAATATACAACTTCTTGTTGTCTATCTCCTAATGATGCAGATGCAATGCCTGAATCCCTTCTTTCTCGAGTGGAGTAGGATTACATACATGCTTCTACATACATACATAACAGACTTGACTGGCTTGATTTTTACTTACGATATCTAAGCTTAGCCAAAGTACCTTTCTGTATGCATATGGAAAGTAAGGTGTACTCATTGTAAAAAACATAAATTATCTCAAATGTGCTTCAATCGACTTGACTGTATTAGATAGATGAGTGACTCAACGCAGCATCATCTGGCACGTCAAGTCACCAAAACCAAAAGTACCTTGCTACATAATTCGTAAAAGAGTACCTTCTACTTATAAAGCCATACTTGTTATAGGTACTTAAGTATGTAATACACTTCGGACATGTGCCCACAAGAATTTCTGTTTCTTTTAAGTCGTAGTTTTTTACTATAGTTAAATCCAGACTTTACATATGCATAGATCCCCGATGGCACCTGTTGTCTGCCTTTTGACCTCCGTTTTTTTTACAGTACCACTTGCCTTCTTTTATTATCAACACATTTTCTTTATTCACAAATGCAGGTGAATGTACTCGTAAATTTGAAATTCTCTTCGTATTAATTAAGACACGCTCTTAATAAACAGCACGAATTTCTCATTATTACTATGCATTGTAGATGTATTCACATTTTTTCTCATCAAATTAGTCAATTACTCTTTTAAAAGCCAAAAACTATTCCTTAAAAACATGTAATAGTATAGGAGATAGCTTTTCTGTGTTGTTAAGCAATCTATACACACAGATTTATTTAGTACATACTATATAGAATCTATTATAGTATGGTTTTATGCTTTGTTTATTTGTACTTTGTGGTGCCTGTCCGGAAAATACATTCTCAATTTGTACAATTAGGATTTCAGTAATATGGATTTCTCTTTTATCTATTACTTAAGGATTGCATTGGAGTCTCATCCCAACTTCAGTCAAATGAAGAGAAAAGGAAACATGAGAAACGATGGAAGGCTTGGATTGTCATCGTCATGTCGTGATTGTTTCACGTTCCCAAATAAGAAAAGAATAGACTGCCAGCATAGATTTTATGTGATGAATGACATGGACAATCATTATCTGTCTTGATGTATTTTATTTGAGCTGATTTCATTCGATCTCAGATGATAATGACATGGACTGAGTCTAGTCTAGTCAGTCACTGATACAAGAGAGTGAGAATAAGTAAGTGGATGAAAAAGTGCCGTGACTGAGCCTGCTGATGTGCTTTCAAAAATTTCTACCTGCTGCTGTTGTGTTATATACACAGATAATAGCACATCTGAAGCATTTACAATGATATTATGGTCAAGTCAACTTCACTAGCAGTGCATTACACTCCATCCCCACTACGGATCATTGTACATGACAAAACCAAACGAGAAAATGGTGATAGTACCTTGTATTACTTCATGTAATACAAACCTTACTGACTTACTCACTTTTTATCCAAACTATTGAGTTTCATAGAAATTATCGCCCAGTGTGGCATTCATTAAACAGTAGAAGATTTGGTACACTATATAAGGATTATTAGCAAATAACACAGTGTATCACTTTAATTACATCATATCTCTACTGTAGATTTCATGCTTTCAAACTATTCTTTTCTGACATTTCTGAAAGCTAAATTAAAAGTATAATAGCATATTATATAGTGTGTAGTGTGTAATGTAGCTGATTTAAACTTTTCAGTCTTGTTAGGTATTTAATATAGAGTGAATGGAGTAACAAGTCACGGTCCATTGCTATTCTTATCAAATGAAACGATGGTTTAACCAGAAATATTTGGAAACACATCGTTTACCCCCTCGTAATGTACCTTGTGTAGTAGAAAAAGTGTTTTTATTGTAAAATGTTTTTGTAGGGAGCATTCTTGAGAAACTGTACAAAAAAGATGTTGAAATGAAAGAAAAGAAGGTAAAATATGTTAAAAATAGTGTAGAGGAGACGAATAACGGGCATTCATCTTTTGTCACACGCGTCTCTGAGTTAAAGGTCATGTTTTAGCTGACAATGTCCTTTATAATTGTCGGCAAGTGTATTTAAAGAAGGAATTTCCATTTACTTAACACCTAGTCATAGTCATATCTGTATGGCATAACTTACATTATTCATAAGTGGCAAGTGGACAACACGTAGAACGGTTTCCGTTACAAAGTAATTTATTGGTTGATCTCAAAGACTCTATTCCTATAACTTCTCCAACGTGTTATTCTGTTTACCATAGAAAATATTTAAGATTTATAATAATATGTGAGGATCCAAAGAACGCATTTAATACAATTTACTCGAAATGTGTACATACGTAAGAAATGTTATAGAGAAATGTGCAACAACTGTGTAAGGAAGGGTCAGAGAATTATCTGTACACATGTCTTGGTAATATACGTTAATTTGGAAAGAACTTTACATATTTATAGTTAAACAATTTAGTACGTAAGTGGGTACCTTACTTACTACTCTTCTGGAGAATAAAGGAGAAAGATGAGATAGGAATCAAATCTTTTTGTGCTGTCAGCAGCGAAGAGCCAGGTGAGATTTTTGCATGCATTTAAAAATATTTGTTATTCATGCAGGTTGAGTTGTTAGCATAAATACAAAGCCAAGCTACCTAACAACTAACGAAGAAGAAGAGGATTCCTATCAAACAAATGTTCTTTGATTCCTGCTGTGGATGATGGTGTGGTGATGGCGATGGTGACCGCACGAACACAACCGACTTTTGCTCTGGCGCTACTTTTTCCTAGTACAGACTTATTTCACTTGACTATCCGTCCGTCTGTCAGCCAACCAGGCTCTGTCTATCAATTTTGTCGGCATGCGAGAGACGAGAGCGAGCTAATATGTATATTGACTTTGTTCGACTGAAAATGAGTGGAATCCTCTGTAGCTGCATTGCATACAAGAAAGTATTGGAAACGCATGAGTAAGTAGAGAGGGAAGGATCTTGAGAAGCAATCAATCTAAACAGCACATCCATCTTCTAACCAAATCCTTAGAACTCATGCCTATTTACAATATTATAACAGTTTAGCCTTAACATTACGCTAACACTTTACTCAAAAACAGATTATTCATTCTAGTGCCTATTCTACATATTTGTTCGCTTTATTATTGCCACAATATCAGGTATTTGCCATGTATCTTGCACAGGGCAGGTAATTCAAAGCAGGTAAACTGGTCAACTATGTATAGTAATTAAATTCTAGCGGCCCGCTCTAAATACTCTTAGGAAAATGAAGAAATTTAGTAAATGGATTGAAGTGGTTGGTGTATAGAAATGAGAAACTCTGGCAAGAAGGTGATCTAGCAAGGAAAACTCTTTCTTAACAAAATTACTTGCAATTAGAGTGGGGAAGGGAAGGAGTTCATCTGTTTGCCTTAGATAGTCTACCTGTCTTGGAGATAGGAGGCTATAAAAACTCAGTCTCAGTTTAACATGTAAAGGAAACAAGGAAAGAAGTGGTAAAAAGAGAAACGTAACTCTATCGTGTGTTTGATGTGATGTGGTTAATGAGGCAAAGCTAGGTAAACGGAACAAGGATGCAAGTCACTGTGAACTCTGGAGAAATAAAATAATTGCCTTAAAGAAAGGGAAGAGGAAAGAGAAGTGTTGTCTTCGTCGACTCACTCAGCTCATCCCGTTCCTGTTCTGTTGTCCCGTCTTTAATTGAACTAAGCACATTGCTAGATACCTCTTTGCCTTACAGGTAACCACTCTCTTCTGAACAAGCGTCCTTCTTTTATTATATTCCGTCGAAATGAAGAAAAAGGCTTCAGAAAAAAGGACTTTGGGTTTAGGATACAGTTTTTAGCTCACTTAGCATTTGCCAAGCTTTTTCCTACTCTCCTAAAAGCAAACTATGTCATGCCACGCTATACATTTGCCCTATGAAGTGAGATCCTCACTTATTACTTCACTTTATATTGTATACGAGCTAAATAAGTCCTTCTAGATGCACCTTTTCAGGTAATACTTGAAAATGCTCGTACTACGAGTACACGCATGTAATAATACTTGAAGCAGGTTGAAATCCTTTGATGGACATTCGTGCTTACGTATCTAATGTTTTACTAGTTATTTAATATAAGAAAGCAGAAGGCACAGGTAGAAAAGCATCCAGCATTAGACGAGGAGAGAGAAGGCAGCAGCCAGAGCTCAAGGTACAAAAGTCAAGATGCCAATACGGCAAATACACTCTCTCCCTTACACTACACTACACCATCAAAAGGAAGAGAAAAAATAAAGGTGCATTTTTTTGAAGATGTGGAACTCGAGTCAATTCCACAGTTTTTCTTATGTAACAGAGAGATAATATAAAAATACTAATACCTATCTCACTCCGTCCACCATCCTTCTGTTCCAACTTCTTTAAAACAACAGGTGAATCGCATTAGTTGCGAAGAAATTAAAGGGTCTTAAGAAAAAGAACTACTTTGCTGAGGTGAGACACGTGGTGGACGGGAGCAATCCAGGACTTGACTCTTCCTATCTTAATATTATACCTTCTTCAAGTAAAATAAGAACCGAAGAGATGAGCCCAAACTCTCCAAAAGCAAAAACAAGGTTTCCTTGCATATACAAACTGCAAGCAGCAGCTTCTGCTCCGTGGAGAGTCAACTGGATAGAACTAGACCCTTTCATAATATACTCTTATAATCATATTATATAGGATACATCTTTAATGTATAATAGGGAGGAGAGAATATATATACCTGATCTATACTAAGTTGACTGATGAGAGGAGCAGATCAGACAGAAGAGCATCAGGAGAAGAACGTTTCCAGTGAACAGGTGCAATGCGTCCACGTTTTTATCCCTTTTCATTGTTATTCCTTGTGGCAAGGTGACCGCCACTACCTACCCGTCCAACTCTACGATCCTCATTTACCTAGTTGCCTTATTATATATAGCTACTGTATCCCTACTTCATATTATACCTGTCACATTCATTTCAATAGCTTTCGTCATCTTTCTCTCTTAATAGCAATTAATTTCTTTCCAATGTTCTTGATAATGGACGGACTTACATACAAATATTCAATTACTTTCTGTGAATCTGACTGTTGACTCATAGTATTCATGAGAATGAGGGGAATATTCATGAGTTGTTGATAAACCATTTGCATAATGAACATTTGTCATGAATAAATATTGAGATCTGCTCCGAAATAAGCTTTTACCTACACCCATATTTTCGATTCTGTGCCATAAATACTCAAAACTTCTGAGTAGAACTAAATTGTCATTTAATATTGTACAATCATGCGAGAATTCTAAATTTATACAGAGAAAAACTGATGCTATATAATGATAACAATGAAAATTAAAATATGTATTTAAATGTCCTTATCCGAGGAAATCTTTGTACTTATTCCTAAAGTACAGGAGTTGTGTTTGTTATTTTCCTTTTAATTTATTTTATCAGCACAAGAATACAATCGGTACATTAGACTGATGTTACTTTCTTATTTTCCACATGCACACTACAGTACTTATTAAAGACACAATTATATTTAAGAGTACAGATATAGCGTCTGCGAATGTATACGGACAATGAGATAAGACTTCTAACAATCAAGAGAAAGAGTCATAATAAATGTGTAGCAAATGCAGTATCAGATCGGTAGCACGTACCTCGAGAAGTGAGTGAGGAGTCTGCAACCTGTAACAACTTGTGTTTGTGTTGATCTGGCAGAAGGAAAGCCAAGGCAGTTGCAGACTTGTGGATAAAAGAACATAAGCTAAGCCTGCCTAGCCGGCTATAACTTGTGCATATAGCATAACATATGTCAAGTGTAGACTTTTGGCTCACTTCTCAAGTTCTGTTCTCTGTAGTAAAGTAGAGGCAAAGTCAAGCCATGAGGTAAACAGGTAATTTCTTTAGATTAAATAAAAACACGCCATGCGATGCCAGGTTGAAAGTGTTAAGCAGATATCAATAGATATCCTCGTTTGTATTTTCTAACGACCACTACACTCGCTATATCTCTTATATCTGTATGCACCATGCAAGGAGGATGATATTATTATATTCACTATAATAATATCTAAGACATGCCATGCTAGAAAATCCATGTCTGCTG
>JAAAYG020031382.1:0-15309 GCA_009936455.2 Tomocerus minor
CATGCCCGCCCATGCCCACATGGGCGTGGGCATGCCCATGCCTGTATGGGCATGTCCCGCCTAGGCAACTCTCTAGTATCGATTCAACTTCTTTGTGAGATGACTGTGCAAGTTGAGAAGAAAAGAAGAAATGAGTAAATTAAAGGCTGTATTCGAAATAAAAATAGCATTCGAACGGTATTCTGTTGGGTTAGGCCAGTAGTGAATGAGATTGAGATAGAAAGGTAGGTTTAATAAGCAGACTGTCCTGGGCGCTATCCTTGGGAGACAATCAGCACAATAATACAAGTGTCCTACAAAAGGAAGGCAATAGAAACGTGTTTCCTACACCCTAATCTATTTACATAGCTATTGAATTGATAGAAGATGGTTTTTGATTCTCAGAACTTCCTAGAATGTGTGAATTGGAGATTTCTATCATTTGTTTACTGCATGGCTTAGTAATGAAATGACTCTCACAATAACTGCATGGCTACCTTTTATTATCTCCCTTTGCTTTTATTTCAAGAGGGCATTTCCTAGCTGACGTCCATTCCTATTTGCTACCCACCTTGTTATTATGTAAGCTTAACTAACTGGCTACATGTAGCTATATAAGGCCGGAATTCAATTCCATCAGGAATCCTTCTAAACTAATTACTAATTGGGTTGCAGGGTGAATAGAGGAAATCTCTGCTCTCAAAATATTTCCCTTTATCTCAACGGAGGATGATAAAAGTATTTTTATAATCCCCGCATTGTACAAGATCATTATGCAATGACAAAATCTTGTTTGAAGAACCATTATTAAGGTCTGAAAAAAGTGGAATTAGAGGATCTACTGATAATCACTAACTCTTTGCTCCATCGCATTGCTTCATCTACAATTTTCGAATGACAGAGTATGAATGTAAATTATGACTAACGATATGTGTTTCTTTGACAGTGGCGTTATACCGTGTCCTAATGAGACGGTGAATTCTTGTCAGTGGGGTCCCTACACAGATCCCCATTATTTACAAAACGTAGCGATCTACAATCTCCGTCTCAACGGTACAAATCCTTTGAACCCAGAAGGAAGGACCTGGGATTATCCTATCAACCATTTCTCAATCGGTAAGTACTCAAAGGCCTTTGTAATTCATAAATGATTTACCAGAATTTACGTAACTCACATAGTTCCCTTTATATTCTCTATATATATATAATATTTGCTCATCTTCTCAATTGAAAGTATAGCTCTGCTTAAATGAATTGTGCTGCTATCATTCTAATCCTGTTCCAAATGTTTCCCTACTAAATAAATCCGTTTAAAATAAATGTTTCCCTATTTAATCAAAGGAGCAAAGGCCTGAGTTGCACTCACTGCCTAAATAGTGAATTCCAACGGGGTAAAAGTGGAGACAGTGAGTGGAATGAGTCTGGAATTGGATTGCATGTCATTGATTTGATTTTTGTAAACTCTGCAGTGGTCCCTAAGACGCCAGAAAGTGTGGATGCACGAGCTACCTCAGCCCATACGATAATGCTGAACTGGACCTTTCCGCTGTTTGACCAATTCGAGCCGGGTCTTTTTCACCAAGTCACTGTTTGCGCAGAAGGGGGATTCTGGTGCAACACCACGGTGAGTACAGCCAAAAAATGACTTGACTTTTATTGAACGTCCGTTTCCTTCATAACCAGCAGTAACCATCGGAGGCATAGCATACAGTCTAATGTGCTTCACTCCTCAAAAATTCTACGTCGCTTTCTATTTCCCTTTTACGGATATAATTGGAGAGCGTGTGTAGGTAGAAACGGAGCATCTCTCGATCTACGCTTCCAGTGATTCACTTTTCGAGAGCCTTGGTTTCAGCTAGCTACTAATGAATAGTATGAATGAACACTTTTATGGTCATATCTATCGATCTATAGAAATAATATATTTAGTAGGCCGTAACTAGTTAATAGTGCGGAAGTGCGGTTGCAGAGAAGGACCATCTGCTTTATCATATCTCTTTCAAACACTTGAATCTTGAATTTATAGTAAGTTGCTATTATATAAAAAGGAAAGTTGCCAGAGTTGAGAGAGAGAGAGAGAGAGAGAGAGAGCGAGAAGTGCATGGAGAATATGTTGCTGGAATCTACGCCGTTTGGCTGGAGATTAAAAGAGGCCACACTTCTAACCTACTAGCAACTCATCCTTATCTGTAGAATGTAAAACAGGTTTATAGTTGGAGGTGCTGGCTATAGGCTTTATTAGTATGGGTTGTAAGTGTGTCCAATTGTTGACTTGGCTAGTGATGAACTCGGTTAGCCAAAAAGATGCGTAAATAGAGAGACGTCTGTAGAATGGGGAATATCGATATAATATTATTAGCTATGTGGATGCATAACAAAAGCGGGATAGACGTAGGTAAGGCCTACTAGCCGCCCGCTCTGTATCTTCTCAAGTGTCGAAATATCATTAGAATTCCGAGCCAAGAGCCAATTCCAATTGCACGGCTGTGTGCTGGCAGGTTCAACCCACTAGACTCAGACTGCCGACTGGAGCCACTAATTTCTCCTTTGAATGCCAAGCTCTGACTCTACTCTCCTAACTCTCCTTCACTACTTTTGTCTTAGCCTAGACTCTGTTTCTCTTCTTCGTCGACCATGTAGATTGCATGTAGGGAGAA
Organism: Tomocerus minor; assembly: GCA_009936455.2. Classification (NCBI taxonomy): domain Eukaryota; kingdom Metazoa; phylum Arthropoda; class Collembola; order Entomobryomorpha; family Tomoceridae; genus Tomocerus; species Tomocerus minor. The sequence goes on from JAAAYG020031382.1 coordinate 2,637, forward strand.
GGGAAGGATTTTTAGAGTAGAGACTGGCGAGTGGATAGTACGTGAGTGTAGAAGGCATAGCAAATTGATTCTAGATAACTCAAGTGGGGATTGTAATTTAAATGATTGACGATCATGTATGTGTGTTTCTTTTCAAGAGTTTGTTAGCTAATAATGTTATTGTTATGTTTTGCCTAGTTCATAATTATAGCATAGCACCTCGAGCTAAGCAGTTTCTTGTATTTTCTCCGCACGTTATATTATTATCTCTTGATACATATCATTAGTGTACAATGATCGAGTGAAGAGAAACATGCACTCTTCTTCTCTCTCTCTCTTACTCTCTTATCTCATCTTAAAATAATAGAAATGACTCCAAATTGCACACAAACACTGGAATTAAAAATCTGTGAGCAAGAACAATAAAATCCCATCTATAGAATCTCACATTTTTATTGTCCACAAGTCAATAGCACGGAACATATTTCCAGAAAGGACTGTAAAATATTTTTTGCTGGCATAATATCTGTTCTGCAGAGCCTGCAGAGGATTCTGATGTAACAGTATAGAGTATATTGTTGTGCTCTCCTACTAATGAACGTTGTTTTTTATGACATTTGTTTATTACTTTTACTGAGAAATGTTAAGCATGCGACTCATACAGCATTTTTTCTACATAAAAGATGTTCGAGACGACGAAGAAGGAGCAAAAGGTTTATTTGGCGAGAGAAATAGAAGTTCCGTTTGCTTTCGTAAATTACTCCGTCAACATCAGCATGCGGTCTCAAACTGCTCTTGACACAGAGGAATTTTGGTCCGCGCCCGCCATGGCTTCTGTTACCACTTGGGCTGCAAGTAAGTCATCTTTTACTCTATAATTATTCTATACATAATATTTATCAACTTTTGGCAACACATCTTTTAAGAAACACTAAATCCATGGCCACCTAATAAATCTTGGCATTATCCTACTCCATTTGCTTATTCATTTCATTTAGAGACACACAACATGTATTTAAAAATCAAGTTTTTATGCCAATGGCAGAATTGCACAAAAGCATTTGCTTTGTTGCCTCTGCGAATTATGTCTATCAGAAATGGAAGCCATAATTTATTAAATATTAAACAATAGCTTTTTACGTTATCCTCTACCAATTTTGTTTTAACCCAAAAACATAATGGATAAATTACGAGAAATTTTTCAAACTAAATATTTGATTTACTTACGATTGTTTTGTATCGCGTGATATTGATATTATAATAAAAATTAATTGTCAAAGGAAGATGATACAGATAATAGTTATTCGAATAGATAATAATTGTGTTTACAAGTTAGCTTAGATTATCCATATTGTGTGTATCCTAAAATGATACACGTTTCCGAGTATAATTAAAGGATGGGTAAAGCTCATGGGTAGTTCGGTTGCACATGTCAATTCCTATTTAATGCCAACAGTAATTAGTATGAAATTTGTGGTATACAGAAATTACAGGTAAGTAGGTAATTAGTGGAATAGACATAACATCATTAATCAGAGGTTGAGCCACCGATTTGATACCTACGTACTTGAATTTGAGTTCATTGATATCCATTTAGATCGCTGTACTGTTTATTTTTTTCAGAATGAGATATTTATCTGTGAGAAAGCAGGAAGAAGTAGACACATGAATTTACTCTTTCTGTGATGTAAAGATTTAAGAATTGAAACGCAAACGCAAGCGTAACAAAGAATTGAATTTTTCATTCTCCTTTCTGACGTCAATGAATAGGGTTTTACATGAGTGATGTATGTAGTTCATTGAAAGAGCATCTACGTATCTACCTGTAGGAAGTAATTGCCTAGTCAGGAATCCAGTTTGCGGAAAATTGTGACATCTCACTATTTGTAAATGTAATTAATTTCTGTGAACTAGTGTCTGTTAAACAAAATTTGCAATTAGGTATTCTGACTAAGGGTAGGAAGAGAAACAGACGATAGAAAAATTTTTCCTTGGAAAAATCTTCCTAATTGAAGCTATGCAAGGAAATTCATTATACAAAGTTAGTCTAGCAGAATATTAGAGGCTTGATGTAATTGTGACATGATACGAGTGTACATAAATAATTGTGTTGAGGGCGTTCTAATGGGAATAGAAAGATATTTTTGTGGAGGAAGAGAATCAATTCACATTACATAATGCAAGTGGGAAGAATATTCCTGAATAGACACATACGCTCTAGTTCCATTCTGTTTATTTATTGTGGAGCGCACGGCAGAAGCATAAAATGACACTAAGCACAACAGAAGTGAAAATCTCCAGATTAGCACATCAGATGGAAGTTGTAGATGCTATGGGAGAGTGAAACAGTTTTTTCTGTGGCTATTATTGGCATCAGTTTGTTTATCTTTCATGGCTATTAGTTGGAAGTGAGTGAGGCAAATTTGAGACAAACGAACACACGTATTTCTTTTGCTCAGGTTGAAAATTCTAAGGTTTTTATGGATTACAGAATGGGATAACGATTTGTGTGGAAATAGCTAAAGGAGCTAGCGAAGATGAGAATGATGGCAGTTTGGGATGATATTTTAGTTAAATGTCATCCCAAATGTTTAAGTTAATGCTTTTGTGGTGATGTATAAATAGAGGGAATAAACCTACCGAAGAATTTAGCTACGCAGACGAGATAAATTTGATTTAAACTCACCTAGCAATTATTGGTATGTGATGAATTGAGAAAGAAAACTGTTTTGATTCAGGGCCAGATTTTCCACCTAAGACTGACATTGGGAGCTTTGAGAGTTTACTAACCTCCTCGCTCCAAGAACGAGATGTTTACATCTACTGGGAGCAAGTTCCCCGGACACATCATAACGGACCGAAATTTCGTTACGAGTTTACAGTCTTCGAAGAGGATCAATTGAGAAAGTATGTATAATAACATAAATATTCCCTTCTCTCCTCTCTCCTCCTAACTTTCTCATAATGTGATTTTCTCCTACCCTTTCATGCAATTTTTAAACGCCCTTCTTTCCTCTGTTCTCTCTAAACTACGAGATCCCTGGCTTCTCTCTCTTTCTATTGCCGTGTTTTTAGCTTCGTGTCATTCCCAAACATCCGAAACGTTGCCTTGCTGCAATAACATTTTAGGTAGCCAACTAACTCTCTCCTGTGTCCCTGCTATGCCCTATCCACTATTTGGCAAAACAATCTGCGCACTAATCTTATATATTAGTGTTTTCACTTTTTCCCCAGCTTTTCCAGTTATCCTCACAGTCGATTCAATGCCCTATCTACAAATTATAATTTATGGAAGAAGGCTGACACAGAGTTTTTGTTAAACTTTTCCTATCCCCTTCCTTTCCTTCCTAAGATGATATAACTGCGATGAAGTATGTATGATCGTTGTTGTAATAATCATATAGAAATATTAAGCAATAATATCCAAGTCACTAAATATAGGTAGCTGCCTCTATAAATTACTACTTTGTTCTTCTCTAGTGATATTCGTCCGATGGAGATCACACAAAGCTACGCCAAGTTTGTCAAGCTCAAACTCATGAAAACATATCGATTCGCCATCCATTCTGAGAATGCTAATGGTACAAGTCTACAAAAGTCCGAAGTTCTTGTACCTAGCAATGCTAAAGGTTCGTGTAAGATTCATTGTTTAACTTTACATTTTATTTTATTTAGGAGTTGGCCAACTAATAACATTTTATAGTGCTCTAGTCCAGGATTTATACTTAGTTTCCGTGTATTTAAATGGAATAGTATGGAGAATTCGTGTCTGGTGTTGTGTAGTTTATGATTATGTGTCATTATTCCAAGAAAATGAATTTAAATGCACACTCGGGTAATTTTGTGGAATTTTAAATCTGGAAATGGAAGAATTGCAACAATTTTTTGATTTGCAATTGTATTGTGGCAACTATTTCCGCTTCGTAGTCTTCGAGTAAAAAAATATTACGCCTAGCATTTCATAGGGATTTGTAATCCCAGAGTAAAAAAATACTTGAATTGAGTAAAGTCCTACTTACTGGTAGTGCAGAATGAAGTTGTAAAAAAAGATTACCCTCAAGATATGCTAGAATAAGCTTGACGATAGAACTGCGAGGGCGAGAGCATGAGTCCGGAAATTTTCATGGGGTAATCTTGCGAATTATGTTATCTGCGCCAAGTCGACTATCTCTTGCGTGCATGCGATGAAAGTTTTCTACGTGTTTAGTGGTTTTGCATTCTGTTTTCCACTAGTCGATGCTCAATGAGATGATCATGGCTTTTGTACTTTATTTTTTGCAGCTGTAGGCGAACCGCGGAGTGTTTCCAAGTTGGACTTCACCAACGGAACTTTTGAAATCTCATGGCAGCCACCGAAAAATTCCAGTCCCATTGTATCCTACACCGTTTTCAAATGCAACAGCACTAAGCCACGTCCTTACCAATGCGAGGTAAGGCCAAGGGATTCACTCTTCTCCGCGTCTCATGATTCACTTATCTATCTCCATTTTATTTATATCATTCAGATATTGCTCCATTTACATATGGATGAGAAAAGTTTATTTCCGATTGTAAATATGTAGTGAGTGGTGTGATCTGGTTGATATTTCCTAGAGCCGCTAAATACATTCATGCCATTATTTATGCATACTACTCTCTGTAACTGGATTCTATTTAATTTCTGACGTCGCTGTTTTAAGCTGCTGCTCGGCATTTCTAAAAAAGAACTGATGGGAAATGTTTTTGTTGTAGGGCTTATTGGAATGGTATACGGTTCCAGTTGACGAGAGACGTAAATTGTTCCATTATGTTCCACATCATGAAACCAGATTGGATCAGTTTGCTGTGTCAGCGAATACGGATCGATCCAGCAGTGGAATGCTCTGGGCTAGTTGTACTCTCATACATAACAAAGGTGACTCATTTTTTTCACCTGTTCCTATCACTCGGAAAATATTTATAGGTTTCAATGAAAAGTTATGGTATTGAATTTCTCTTTCTTATTTACTCTTAGTACCGGAAAAACTAAAAAATGTCAAGAAAATAAACGTCACTGCCGACTCCATTACAATAGAGTGGCTTCTGGACTGTTCATATCAAGCTGGAACGGTGAAAGGATTTAAAATCACTTATTGTATGGTCGGAGGTCCTTCTGCTGACAGCTGTATAGGTAATTAAAAATGAAGTTGCTAATTAATTTCCATAGAATTCTAATATAGATGGTTGTTTTTATTATAATTACGAAATGATGTAGTTATAAATTAAGTTTTAATTTGTGGAAATATATTCCTGGCTTAAGATTGTGTATTGTTTTGATAATTTCCAGGGAATGAAAATTATACAGCAGTAGAAGGAGCAGATAAAACATCCTACCATTTGAGAGAACTCAATCCTTACTCGACCTATATGATTTCCGTATCAGTACAAACGTTGGCAGGAGAGAGTCAGAAAAGTGACCCAATTTTTGAAAGGACGGCGGAAGGAGCTCCTTCTGGGCCCCCGACGCCCATAGCTCATTTCGTATCAAACACGACAGCTACCGTAACTGTTGAGCCACCATCTGTTGTAAATGGGAAACTAGCAGATTATATAGTTTATTACGAGCCAGTGAGTTTCAAAGGAATCTCCAAAGAAAGAAAGCGGCTCGTTAGTGAAAATGTAGCAGCCAGATTCAATGTAAGAACTTTATGCATCATTGCACTTAGTATAGAGGGGTTTTAATTGTATGCACCCTCATTAAAATTTTAATAACAATAATAAGATGTTGATTAATATGTACATGATTTCCTTTTCACAGCTGACAGACTTGGAAAGCAACACGAATTACTCATTGGTGGCGAAAGCCTGCACTCGAAGCGGCTGCTCTACAAATTCTAGTCAAATATTTTTCGTCACAGGAATCGGAGGTACAAAGCAATCTAAGAGAATAAATAACACATCCATTTTATAACTCAGTCTACTATATAATTGTATATAGCTATACCACATACATACAAACTTTAAATATTGTTTTGTAGGAAAATATATAGTCTGTGTTTAAGTAAAGCTTATGAAAAACAATTTTCTGTGAACAAAGAATCCTAATTGCGATTTAAATGTTTATTTAGCTACGAATATTGAAAGTTCCCCGTCGTTGACAAACAGGCAAGGAAAGTTTGTTGTCACCTGGGGAAATCCATCTCATGTAGGAGGTCCCGTAAAGTATTTTGAACTTTTGATTCGACAAAATGGAGACTTAGTCGATGAAAAGCCAACCCAGATTCCCTATGTACAAGGTACCAAACATATTTTGCCTAAGGCTTTCTTCAAATTGCTTTCCCCTTTTAACTAAGACATTTTAATGCGATACGGAAAGATGCAATTTAATAATGTTGGTGTTCAACTTTAAAAACAGATATGCAAAATGTTTACAAGAAGGAGTTGGAGATTAGATGTGAAACTGATACAAATATAACGGCTCAAATTCGTGCAGCAACAATTATTAAAAACGGGGATGTTATGTTAGGCAGTTGGAGTCCGGAAGGAAAATATAGTTGTGGAGGTAACTTTTATTATAATTACTTCTTTTTTGCTAGCCCATTGTAACTGAAGGCCCTGACTGAATTGCTATTGTTATTTATTTTAGCTGCAGCGGGATGGATCGTGTGGTTGAGTGTTGTCATTGGAGCTATTGTCGTTATAGCTGTCATTAGTCTTGGCTCTATCAAGTAAGTTCAATTAATACTCGTCTTGCTACTGTTGTTGATTATTCATTAGCTTCAATGGAGACACAATGGTGTAGATGCTTCATAATAAACTATTGTAGCTCGTTAGTTTTCATTCCAGCATGAAATTAGCACCACATTATTTAAATATGAATATTAAAATCGATATTGCTGCTGTCGGAAAAGGGTGTTGCACCCATTACGTTAACAAGAAATTATGAAACCTTTCATTCCCCCAGTCATGCCTCCTGTTATATAAACGTCGTCACAAAATTTACCCAAGTTCTAAACAGTGAAAATGTATTTATTTTTATTTTTTCTAGAATGTTACAGTCAAAACCTTATTTAAATCTAGATATTGTAGACTATATTTTTCTGGTTCCGACAATTACAATATTTTACTACTAATAGAATCATGGCTGCTCTTAATCACGTACTAGTATTCCGGATCGACTGCCTCAGAGTTTTTACACGATGTGTGGACGACCCCTAAGAAAAGTGTAGTCTTAATTATTTTCGACACATGTTAATTTAATGAAATTAATTATTTTCCAGAGTCTATCATTATATTAAGGATTCTTCAAAAATAGAAGTAAAGCTGCCACCAGGACTAGCTGTTTCAGACGTAAGTTTTGCCTTTTTCTCTGTTGCTCCATTTCCTTAGTTAAGACGCAAATGTGTCTTTTAATTGGATTTATATTTATGCACTGAGGTGGAATATCGAAATTAGATCTCTGTTCTATGTGGCATGTGAAAAAGATTTTTATATTGAGAAAAATCTAATTGGCTTTTTCCAACAGTTGAACGGGTTCTCGAACAAACACAATACGAAACGTGTTCGAAAGAGTTCCGGCGGAGATATGGAGCCATATGGTAAGGAGAATTTGACTTACCAGCTACAAATGACATCGAGCCACACAGATGAGTCAAAAGACTTTTTATCCTCCGACTCAAATCCTAGAGAGGTATGAACACCTTTTTTTCTATCTTTGTTGCTATAATCACAATTTAGTCTAATATAGCGTATGAGATTTGATAACCTACTTACCTACGTCTACTATTAGAGATAAGTAGTATAAACAACACTAACAACAGTACCTAATCATAAAGTAAAGCGCTCTGCATGCACGGTGTGGTAATGTAATTAATACGGTAAATTTCATAGTGGCACCTAAGCTTGGAACTTGAGGATTATTTATTTGATTTAACAGGAATACTTGTCAGTAGTCTCTCTTAATTTTGTTTTTTGAAGCGATGCATACATAATGGCTACTAGAAAGCATTTCCGTCTCATGAACTTATTATGGTGAATCGAATTTGAATTTTACGTTAACTCCCTACTGCATGTCTTTTTGCTCAAATTCGTAGAAAAAAATAATTCAAGTTAGTGTGATGATATGACAAGTAAAGCATAAACGTATTTTTAACATATTGCTGGGAAATGGCGAAAGTATACTTTGCATTTTTGGACTAAACCTGATACTTTTATTACATGATCCACGTGATAATTTATTTAATAAATTCAAATTTAAAGGCTACTTGAAAGATTGAAGGGAGGAATAAAATTTTTCTAAGGTAGATTGAAGAAATACAATTGGACTGACTGAGCAAATAATGTGGCAAGGGAAATGCTTTGGTACTACTATACTCTCTCTCTCTCTCTCTCTCTACGGGTTTGGGATTGCTACTACTGTAATCTTGAGTTCTTGGAAAGATGCACATGCCTTCATCTAATAGGTGGATTTGGAAATGAAAAAAGTGTAACGAACCGTGTACAGTGATTCATGTGTAAATTGGGAGTATTTTACTTTATGGGATTGAATTGAAATTGGAATTTGGTTCGTTTGGAGGTAGTAAAAGTAAAATAGATTGTATGTAGACTTTGAATCTTATGGGACTATTGGTGCTCTATTTTGTGTCACGGACAAATCTATCGCTTTTCTATAAAAATAGCTGTTCGCTCCGCCATGAGCATATTTTCTATTGAATATTTAAGGCTACTGCATCAACGACACTCCAGTAAAACAAAAGTCCCTCCCACCTTATATTTGATGGCCAATGCAATAATTGCAACTAACGAACGTTATACGGGTGCTACTTACGTACGTCTAGAGATTAATCCAGTTACCAACTGACCTAATGCAATACCTTTCGAAATAAACCTCGCCGCCTGGAAGTATTATTAATAAATAGTGCCTAGCTGTAATAGATAATCTAGTTTTAGGTAGTTAGTTACATATTGCCCTTTAATTGTTCATTTACTCATTCAACAGTTGTTCACTGCTATTTAATTTTGTTTTTCTGTTCTCGTTGTTAGCATATCATTTGTTTGTTAAACATTAGTGATTTAAATAAATAAATACAACACTGAAAAGTAATTATCATTTCCTCATAATACTTTATTTTCCAGAAGCCTTAAAAGTCCTGTATCATGAATCACTGTATATATGGTTTTCAGTTTCTTTTGAGTGTACACTGCAATGCTCCTAAAAAAACGCCGAAAAGCTTCATAATTTTTCTTTCCATAGTCATGTCGGGACCGGACGTGTGTGAATATTCCACTTATGCAAGGATACTGCTATTTTCTCTGCCTCGCTAGAATTTCAGACATGATTTCCTTATATATTTCTATTCTAGATTACTATGGTATAATATTCGTCTCTAAATTGCTTCTAAAAGGGTCACTCACGTATATTAGTAGGTATAGACACTATGCTAAACACGTACAAGTAAATTAATGGTAGCTACTATAGCCATAGACTAAAGTAGGGCAAGATGCTATAAATATAATCCCAAAAATTCGTGACAAAAAAATTGGATGGCATTTTTCCATGACCAGGCTGAGGAGTGCTTAGGAGTTGGAGAGGAGAGTCCCTCCGGAATGGGGGGCCCGGGCACTAAGCTCTCTACGCTCGCCCTCACCCTCACCGACCCTGAATCTGTGCATTTAGAGCATCAGTCGCTCACGAGTGAAGATGCGGCTTTTTTATGCGACAGCCAAGGGCTAGACTTGCAGAGCGAGGAGGCGATTGTTAGTTCTGAGCAGCCGTCCCCACCGCCGCCGCCGCCAAATGTCCCTCGAGATGGACCCCCTCTTAAGATTTCCGACGAGGAGTTGACCCACCTGACCCACACCATGGAAAATGCCATTTTAAACCCCGAGAGTGGGCGGAGTGAGAGTGGCGCTCTGGCGGGAACCACCTCTCAGCCGAATCCCCCTTCCTATACCAATTACAATCAGAACGAAACGCAAAACCCGAATCTCCATGCTGGATCGATTTGGTGGAAAGCGACTCCTACGAGCGACGGCGACAATGCCACACTCTCGCCAGTCCTGATCAAGTCCAGGGTTCTTCCTATGCCCGAGTTAAATTTTGAAAGACGACTTTCACTCATTCATGTACGTGATTGATTAACCACTTGCTAATTTAACTAATCAATGTCCCCTCTCTCACTCTCTTCTTAGCATCTGTCAACTCTCTTTCAGTTTTCTCCGCCCTCGCTCAGAATTTACGCTCGTTGTCTCTGCTACTTCTTGCTCTGTCGCAATTCTACTTTAACTCGCAGCATGTCTCAACATTTCAATTTATTTGACGCCCTTCAGTTTTATTTCCAACGGAATCTGCATGTTATTTAATTATCTCTCTCGGTGTTCGGCCTTCTCTAAAAATTCTCCACGTTGTAATTAGTCAAATCAGTTACACCACTGATGCTTCAGATTTTGAAATATCTACATTTAAATTGTAAAATATCTAGCAAGATGCTTTTGATTGAGGCTTGCTTCTGAATAAATCAGATTAGTTTCCTTGTCATCTCTATGACATTGTATAAATGTGAATGAATATCAATCGTAGTAAATTAAATAAGGGTTTTAAGGAATGTAATATAAACCTCTGAGAATGCTCTTTCTATTTCACTCTAAGATATAATGCCTAGAAACTAATTCGGTGTTTTGCAAAAAAAAATGTGTGCCATGCCAATTAATGCCAGAAGATTAGCATTTTTAATTCTGGAACACCAGTCGTGCATGCTCTGTGAATATAATTCCGCGAACTATGCTCTTACTCAATGTCGTGAATGCATTTGAATGCAATTTTGAATGTTTCTTTCACTAGCACCGTAAATTAAGAAAAATATCTTCAAATCATTCTATCGGTGTAATTCAGTGCGGGAAAGGGACTGCGTCGTTGTTCACTGTAGAAAATATTAATCCATGTTTTACGTTTTACCTGGGCATAATCATTAATTTTGTGATTTAAGATGTTGATTGGGTTTTTGCAGGCTGATAGTTTTCAGAGGTTTTCTCCGTCGGCCTCAAATCCTCTCCTGTCTGAAATGGATCTGAACGGGGACATTGGCGGTGACGGGAGTGGGACTGACGACGACGACCAAATCAACCCGAACTACAAAATGCTCGGTCTGATGGCCAATGGCTCGGCAGTTGTGATCGACAGTGACACCGAGTCGGAAATGATTCAGATGATGAATCCGTCTTCGATGGTGATCTCGATTCCGCCTTCGGAGTCTTACTCTCGGGCCAATGGCCTTGACGATTCCGATGGCTCGGATAAACTGAAGACGGTGCCTGGCCGACATAATATGACAAATGGTCCTTCCTATGTCAAATGGACACAATTGATTCCTGAACTGAAAAACGGTGACTCCGCAGATAGAAGCTCACCTTATTGCCAAGTGGGAATCCTCTTAGACTCATCGTAGTTAATGCAAATCATATGAATGAATTTTATATGAGCGAACATATACAAATATCGACTGACTGCTTAAATATTTAAGTACATACATCACTGATACAAATGTAGATTGTAGTTTCTTAGGATTTACGAATGTTATACCTATACTTAAATGTACCTAAGTACGATACATAATACTAAAGTTTACTCTTTTATTTAGTTTGTAAATAACTGTTTTCTGGCATAGATAATTACTACATACTATTGAAATCAACGTATATCTCTCGCTGTAAATACGTAACCATTATCTAATGTTGTAGAAAATTCGAAATTAGCAAGTTAAAGGGTCGAGCCGCTATTAATTAAAAATTACATTTATTGCAGTAATATAAAATCACCTGATTTAAATTGTAAAGGAACTGTACAGTCAACAAAGGATCTGAGCTACATGTCAAGTAAATATTTGATAGTCCTGTTAATTATTAAGTAACGTAATGTAAATACGGCAGTTTAGAACTGGTATCTCACGTAAAAACCTTAGCTGAATAGTTATATTTATGTAAGAATGTACATTGTTTAGAGACAAACTGGTAATCTAATGTTAATATTGTGTGCGATCGTAAATATAGTCTTTTATTACAAACATTTGTCATTTTTCTCAATGAGCCTACCTTCTATATACCTACCTGCCGATACATAAATGCTAAAAGTTTAATATACCGCATTTTGGAATGCAAAATTGCTATTTTCTATTTTCAAAGGTATTGTTCAAGTAGGCCACTCCATATTTAAATGGGGCCCTTCATTTTATCTACGTATGTTTAAATCAGAAGATGAAAGATTGAGCTGATTGTGAAAGAAAATTCAGCTTCTGGTTATAATACAATAAAACAAACACCAAGAACTCTATTGAAGGATAATTCTAAGTATAAGATTTTCGTTACTGCCGTTTAGTTTGATATCTTCTGTTAACATTCAGTAAATGCATATAGTATAATCATTAAAAGTTACAAAAAGCAATCCAATCCAAATCGTCAGCTAATGAGCGAGAGCTTATATTGTATCAAATGGGTGGGCTTCCGTACAAATCATTTATCAACTAAATAGAGTTGTTTGTTTTATGTTTAGCCAATATTATTATCCAATGTAATTTTCATGTATACTACCCTGCTAATTCGAAGGGAATTAATTTTTTTAAATGAAATGTGTGAGCCACTGCACAATATTTAGATTATGCTCATATATAATTAGTACCTTACTTGGGGTTTAGTGATTTTATACATTATTAAATAGTCTTTCTTAAATTGCGCACATTTTTTC
>JAAAYG020031393.1:0-15308 GCA_009936455.2 Tomocerus minor
ATTAAGAATCGAAAAAATCAAAAGTCTAGTAAAGCGCAAACAGCACATACACATTAATATGTATTGCAACGCTGCCCACAGTTGATAATGGTCTCGCTCTGTCTCTGGCAATGTTATTACTCCCCCACATTTTACTTTACAATGGGGATGTTTCTCAGGTTTCCACAGTGGGCAGGGTCGGTTCCGTTTTAGGCAAGGATGATAGATACCCTCCCTCCCTAATAATATTATAATATGATTGGCAAAGAATCAAAGAATTGATGCTTAGAGGGATTCGGTTATGTTTTATGTATCAATCTCCAAACCAAATAGGTAATTTCTTGCATAGGCTATTACCAAATCTTCAAGGTTTTTTGCTTCGCATTTTTGGGACCATTAACGCCCCTGCTTTCTGTAGTGTAGATATTTTTTTAACATTCGACAGTGAACAGTATAATAAGTACGCTTCATTACAATAATTTGTCAATCCTTAATTCACTAAAACCAAAATGACAGCTTGATAAATAATAATTTAGAATTTTTACGTTTTTTGGATTGCCGACTACTGCCACGTCAAGTGTCAACTGGTAGTGTGGTGGTGGTGACTGGCTACTTGCTGAGTACTGGTTACTGATTGTTGTGAGTTGAGCAGTGACTGACGAGTGACGAGCGATCAATCAATTTTTCTTCTTTATTGCTTGTTTTTGCTTAGGTCATACAATATTTTAAATTTGCCACTTCACATGTGTGTCCCTAACCAAGATAGAATACCGTTTCATACAGCTACGGACACGTGTGCATCGGTTGTTGATGAATATTTGATTCAAAACCAGTAGACTTTGAGCAAAAAATATGATGTCCCATTTCCATCCTTGTCAACTGTCCAGGTATTTAAATTACTTTATTATTTTTTGATAATGACATTGCGTAACTTACATTACCCGTTTTTGCATTGCATGGTTATGATGCTAAAGAAGTCGTATGACCGATTACCGTTATTTTATCCATAGTTGGAATTGGAACAACTGGGAACAGCAACAACAGTAAACAAGAGCAGAAAGGGAAGACGCTGTTTTCGATTTATTTGTGAGTGAGTTGGAACCGAAGAAGACAAAACTAAAACATCTGGATGTGATTACTCCATCATTTTTGGTAATAATCAAACAGAAGTAAGAGTCAAAGACTCTTGCTAAAGCTAAAATCAAAAATAGGAATCTCAGTCAACTCATCGTCAAACAGAACAGATGTTACGTGTTCCTAATGATCTTGAAAACATCAGTGCATATATGCATAATTTGTATCTTTCATTCATATGACTTTCGGTTACCCACAATTTAAACCCGTGCCGGCTGTTGGGGATTTAATCAGGAACGATTTCATTAATTCCTGGAGAATTTTACTGACTGCTGGACTTGCGGCTCTTTCTAATCGTGACGTAGTTACTACTAGGATTACATAGTTCTTCCCCCTTATTCAAGGAAAATATTTGCTAACTACCAGTTAAATTACAAGTTTTGACACCGGCATAGTTTGAGCTTGCGTAAGTTATTTTTTCTAATAATCCTAGTCTTATGAGGAAGATTCTTTCAATTGCAATTTATATTTTTAAACAAATATAGCTTAATTTTTATTTAAAAGGCTTACTTTAGTGTCGTTAATGTTCATGAAAATGTTAAATTGAATACTTTTCATTCGTGAAGCTTCCGAAAAATTGAAATTGGGAATCAAGCGTTGTTTTCTATATGTAATAGCTGGCTGACTATATTGCATGCTAGAAAACTGTAATTAATTACTGTTCAATGAATTAAGTGATTGTCAACCCGAAGTGCCTAAATCGCGATATGGGTTTTACGTTTCCGTCCACGTTGATTTGCCCTTTTTTGTATTGTAAGTTTAAGTTTGTGATCGATACATGATACGATTCATACACTTTTAATAATCAATATAAAAAGTCAAAGTTTTTATGTATTTTTATGTGTCTATTAGACGCAAATGTTTTTGTCGCCCTGTACTTACTCATGCACTTTTAGTAATCCAATCCAAATGCTACCCATTACAGTTTATTGGAATTTTAGCATTTCATTGTTTGTGGTACTTTCTATGTAAAACTTTAAATGGGATAAAAATCTATATAATCGGACAATGCGCAATGCCCCGAAAGTAGCTATTTCCCAAAGTACATATAGATAGCTATTAATGAAATGATGCATCGATAATTTTTTTAATTACACTAATAGCAGCCTTCGTCACAGAAAAGCTAAATAGGAGCAGTGGAGGTAAATTGGTCCGACGGCCCAAAATAATGGAAGAATTTATATAAAGTTGAAAGATGGTAGTGTATATTAGTTAACAAGTTATTCACTGTAGTTAATGCCTAAAGAAATAAGCGAGGAGTTAGGGAATAGCCAGACTTTGCTTAATTTTGTACATCGTACTACATATAAACACTATTGTAAAATGTAGAATCTTGTGTTGGGGTATTGTTAGGATTTTTTGATAAACAGCAATGGACTAGGACATAAATACATAATATACAGCCTAAACGACGGTTTCCTAAACAAACGAGCAGAATGATAGAATACAGGGAATGAATTTAATTGGTCTTGTAGGGTGACACAATTTGAAGAGTCTTTACTCTTATCGTAATGTATAAACAATAGCAGAATTGTAAAGTAATCCACGTCACGCTATGCTTTGGAAGACATTACTAAGTTAAATAACCAGGTCACGCTCATGTCTCTTTCTAATGTGCACAGGAATAATTCCCACCTACTTACGTACAATTTACACTTCTGCATTACTACT
Source organism: Tomocerus minor (assembly GCA_009936455.2). NCBI lineage: Eukaryota > Metazoa > Arthropoda > Collembola > Entomobryomorpha > Tomoceridae > Tomocerus > Tomocerus minor. The sequence goes on from JAAAYG020031393.1 coordinate 2,785, forward strand.
TGCGTATTTGTTCATGTATCATGTCATGACGTTCTTTTTCTTATTGATCGAACACTACACTCACATCGTTCGATTGCTTTCTCATGTACAAGATATTATTTTATAGTATCGCAAATAGACAGTAGTGTGTGGACTAAAAACGTGTAATATAATTTTGAAGTACTTCATGGAAATAAAATGAATAAATAATTTATTTGCAGGATCTGCGCAGCTTTCTTCTTGAGCGAAGTACATTGGAAACTGACTGAACTGGATGTCGGATTGTAGAAGGAACATAGCTTAGGAATTATTATGCTACGTTTTATATGGACATGGTTTCCACGTATGATACGAAAATAAGGAAATGAGCCAACCAAATCAAGACAAGATAGTCGAAGCGCTCCAACTTCCTTGCAATACCCTAGACGATCCCGAAGCTGATGACTCGGAAAGCTCGAAGACTTCTCGCTCATATTCTAGATCAACATCTGATAATTCACGATCCTATTCCCATTCTGAGGAGTCCCAGTCCAACCACACTAATAATTCCACCGAAAATAGCGAAGGCCAAGAAGGCAGCGAAGGTGCGGACCCTGAAGCCACTGAAAACGACGACTTTAGTGAGAGTGATAGCCAAAATAGCGGTGAGGACGAAAATAATTGTCCAAACTCAGAGAAGGAAGAAGAAAGTAAAAGCGAAGAGCAAGTCGTCAGCCGGACGCGAGCGAAACTTCTTACGCAGCGCCCTTTCGATATCGTAAAAAATAATTCCGCCGAATTAAATAAACCAAAGGAAGCAATCAAAAAATTCGATCGTTGTTCCAACACTATGTGCTACCTTGTGGCTCGATATCATAAAGAACTGTGTGTCGCATTCCTACTTATTGCAAGTGCTTTTGCAGCGTTTCGAAGCGGGTAATTATTATTCTCGAATCATTTTGAAAAATGGCAAGTTATTTACATTTAAATGTTAATATATAACCCTTTTCTGACAGACCACCAAAAACTCGTACAGTTCAAACTCCCCAGCCGTTTTTTCCCGTATATGCAGCGCCATACCTACAAGATAATTACAAAGGGGAGTATGTTGATCTCGTCCAAAAAAGTATTCCAATGACACCTTCGTTCGTCTTCTACTATGCTCCTTGGGACTCAGAATCGGTTGCTGCGAGATCAGTATTTTTTCGCGTCGCTCAATTTTTTCATTCGACTAGATTTGGCCAAATAAGATTTTTTGCTGTTAATTGTTGGTGGCCTGAAGGCCAGTGTCGCCAAAATTATAAAAATTTATCTCATTATCCAATCTTCGTCGCTCACATTGGGACGCAGTCTGTAAGCTATCCATCCAGATTTACCACACAAAACTATTTTGCATCCAATTTGATTTTTAAATATGAAATGGGTTTTGTTCAGGGAATTATATACAGCGGTCCTATTCGGGAAGAACTAATGATAAAGTTTATGGAATCCGTTTTGAAGCCAATTACTCGACTGGATTCGGAAGAAGAACTGTGGAGGTTCCGTACTCAACATGACGTTAGTTCGATTGAATTTAATTACTATTTGATTATTTTTTTGTTACAATGATGCTTTCTGATAGTAGATTCTTATTTCTTATGTTGAAATTTTTGATTTCTGAGTCCCAATACCAATGTTTTAATACGTCCTTTACCATACTTTATTTGGATAACTTCAGATTTAAATCGCTATGTTTTTCAGGCGATTATGCTGGCATCCTTCAACTTCAGTGAGCCAGACACACCTGAAGCTTATGAAACGTACCTTCAAATGGCGCTGCGCAACTTTGAAGCAGATCCTTTTGGCCAAGTTGGCTTCGGCATCTTTTTAAAACCAAAGTTGGGCGAAAAGTTTTTCTTAACTTCTGCTAACTCCATATCTTTAGTTTTATTCAATGAAATTCACACTGCCAAGTGGCACGGTATCAACAAAACAAAAGGTAAAAAAGTCACAAATTTATTCCTGACTTGATTAATGATATTTCGATTTACTTAAAAATAATGTTATTCTGATTCCAGCTGGTCTTAAAGGCCCTGTCGGTCAAGTTGTGGATTGGATTACTGAAAGGACGAGGCACACTCCTATCACATGGGCATATCGCATTAGGTATCGTTAAAAACCATTTATGGAACGTGTAATATTATCTTGGTTTAAGTTGCGCTTACAATGATGTTTTCTGATAGTAGATTCTTATTTACATGTCGAAATTTTGTTTTCTGAGTTGCAATGTTTTTGAACATATATGTCTTGTATTTATTGTCTACTCCGATAATTAATTTTAACTTGTGAAATTATTCGCAGGAATGGATTTGCAAATCGACCCGTTTCTTTAGGATCCAATGACTTTGCAAATGAGCTTAACCGAGGCCCGTTATTCCTTTTGATAACTCGACGCTATTTTCCATCTGCTTATTCTCCATTTTACGCTCAAATAAAAGAAGTTGCTCTCGACTATTTTAATTGTAATAAAAGTATCAATGTGACTAAACTGAGACGATTTACCCATAAAATAAATGCAGGTTAGTCATTCATTTTGTTTGAATTCGATGTACAATTTCGTTTGTAGATTTTGTTATACGTAACGAATTGGCATTTTTACAGAATGGATGGCTCTATGGAAATCAATAGCGAAAATCTGCCGCATGTCAAAGAAAGCTTCACCAAACTGTGAGATTTTAGGAGATCAATTAAAACATTGGGAACAAAAAAAAGTCCTATTTAGAAAAGAATCTTTAGCCAATTACGAAAACATTTCCGCTTCAATGAATTTCACGGGATCTAGCTGCACCTCTCAGAGAAAATTCCGATTTTTAGCCGTCGATCCAGTGGATGTTCCACATTTCATTAGACTAGGACTTGGAGGACTTGGTGCTACTGAAAATAGTGATCCTCTGGCATTTATTATTGATGCAAAGGTAAAAATTCCTAAAGTCATCTCTTGTATAAAGTCAATAAATAATCAACTTTCTCAGTGTTTTTGTCAAACAGTACAGATTTTCACTTTCCGCAATTAAAATCGGGCGAAATTCAGTTATTTACAATGTAATGAGTGCTATTTCCGTATTTACAGAACGAGATTATTTTGCCGTTTACGACCTTCAATATATCCGATATAGCAAGCACAATTAAAAATTTCACCGACAGCATTGAAGAGGGAAATGGTCCAAAACTCGCTTCTTCTAGTCAGCGATGGGTTGAAAAATTGGAGCCTCCTCAAAAAGAAGAAATATTTGAAGAAGAAGAGTTTAGTCCTGTCAAAGTTCTTTGCGGTAGTGATGGGGGAGAATTAATTCAACCTCCAGTTCGTAAAAAGGTCCTACCTCACGAGGACAAGAATCGTCTAAGAAAATTAACATCTGATGACTTACTTCGATTCGTTAACAAGACGCATCCTTTTGAACACGAAAGTCCTCTTCTGTTACTCTACACGGCGACTTATTGTGGATTCTGCAGCGTTGCTCTAGCCCATATGATCAGTTTATCCGTTTTTCTTTCCGAGTTCTACTACAAAGAAAATTTCAATATCACTTTTGCTAAAATTGATACTTTGAAGAATTCGTTACCTATCGAATTGAGTCCAAACCACATACCTTCAATCGTATTTTTTCCTGCAAACAAGTAAGTCTTACTTCTCAATTTAAACTATTTAACTTGTATTACTAATTACTATAAATACATGTAGTATTATAACACATTTTTTATTTGATTTTAGTCGGGTCGATAGTCGAGTGTTCCCAATTGGTGAAGAAATCAATTCAAAAACTTTACTTAGGTTTCTTCTGTCAGAGCTTGAGCCTAAAACGAGGATCCAATTGAGTCTACTGAGTCCAGCCTGTAAGAGCAATCAAACAGTAGATTCTACTGTAAATCCAAATGAAAAACTGTGCATCGATAAAAGCAAAGCTTTCGTAACAAATAAAATTCATTCCATTCTACAACAATTGCGGGTAGATTTTGAGACGAGACGCATGCCTTCAGAAGGCATAGAGAATGGGGAAAGTAGCTATAATCAATTTGATTCAAATGCTGATTACATCAATATAAATTCTGTGTCGAGTGCTTGGAGGAATGAATTGTTAGACCATTTACGATCCATGAGACTGACACTAGATACTTTGTAGATTTTTATTCAAAACTGATTACGTAGGTTCGGTACATTTTCAGTAATTATTATGTTCAATTATACCATACATACGGATGGAAATTATTGTTGATACAACAAAATACAAAATAAGTCTGAAGTTTTGGAATATGAATTCATATGATGGCAATGCTTAATCATGTCATTAAAATCAAATTGCTAACTACCGTTAATCCCAAAATGAAGAGATATAATATAGCAGCTTCGTCACTAATTTTAGACAGAAATTCAATTAACTTTTGATAGCTGTTGTTAGAATTTTCAAGTAGTTGAATCGTGATTTATTGTGTATCTTACACTTATATAATGTAAAGGATTATATCACATTGAATTCAATATCCTCAAATGGAATGAAGATATGCATTGCACGTACACTTATTTTTGTAAAGTCAAGGGAATCAATTTCGATTTAGATTTGATTCTGATCCGAACGCTGTAGTTTCATCTTTATTGTTACATAATCCTTATAAATAGCCTCATTATAATTAGATACGAAATAGTCAGGTGAAAATTTCGGGATACAAGTACTGACGTAAATGTTAATGAAACTGGTTTACATGTAAATCGTATTTGTTACAATATTATTTATTTAGTAGAGCGTTTGTCGTTTGGCGAAGAATATGACTGCATTTAAAAACAAAGAGATTTTGTTAGTCTGCTCTGCACTGTAAACTTGATGCATGATGCAGGAATTTGTGACAATTCAATTATTTTGGTGCTATTATCAATGTTTACTATGTACACACCATGAAAATTAATTTTAGTTAATTTATTCGATGGACAGATTTATGAAGATTTGGTATTCGAATGATGCTAATCATAAATGCATATTAGTAGAGTTAGGATGTACGTGGATTAAGAAACTTTTATCTGTGATGGAAATTTATTTATTATGGACAAGATAATTGGAATAGGCATACTGTTATAATAACAGCAAATAATTTAAGTATAGGTAATGTAAATATACCTATTACCTATTTGTATATATTATTATCAGCACTAAGAGGGGTTTATGTACATATAATGTAAATTATAATTTATTATTATTTGTGAACAGAAGTATAAAATGTCGTTATTATTATTGTTAATTATTTATCCCTATTCTGTCATTGAAACAGGCAAAATACAGAGATTTTTGTGTCCTTACTAATGCATTGAATCATTTTACATGAATTTGGCTCTAAAAGAGGTTATTGGAAAATAGCAAGGATGTAATAATAACTTATAGAAAAGGGATAAGAGGTATCATTGGATATTTTAATGGCAAAGTTGTTGATCATCGTTAATTATGGGTAGGGTATTTTCAGTCCCATATTTTTTGTATTTTGAAGAAAAAATTAACAATTTTGATGGGATTACAAATGTCCTGAATTTTTATTTATCTTATCGTTTTACAAAATTAAAAATGATGATATTCTTATCGAGTGTGAACGTGGATTGATTGATGTAGGATGAACAAAGTGCAGAATAAATACTACAGATTACAGAATGATTTGTTGCGATTTAAGTTGATTGCTAATTCAAAATAGTAGTTAACGTTTTGAAGACGTTATTGATGTTGGTAATTTTTATGGTATGCCTATGTGTTAAAGAAAATAAACGGTCCGTTTCAATGTGAATAGGTGAAGCCTCCACGCGCAGGCACGCAATATTTCTTACATATCAATATAATGGTTTTATTCGTTGTCATTTATTCGTTGATACAAACAGCTCATTTAGAATCAATCAAACAAAATAAACATTAAAACTATTTATCTGAATTTCGCTAGTCTAATGTAAAGTATGTACACTAAGTTAAAAATATGAAAAACTATAGTTTAGCATATAGGGTATTTCTACTAAAAACGCATTTACTTTTCCTGGATATTTAGTAGAATCGGGGTAAATTATACGTAACTGTAAAAATTATTCAGAATGGTTTAATGTTAAAATTGCTTGTTGTGTAACGTTTTGCATAACGCTGAAAAAATTGAACTCAGCAATGATGCTTAGAATTTTGTTTTGATGTAGATGATGTTAGGAATATATAGGTATTATATTTAATTAGTTGATAAACTACGTTAAAAGTACAGCAATTTATTACTGTAGGTAGCGATTATGGAATTAATTAACAAAAAGTTATCTAGTTGTATTATTAAAACTTATATAGGTACATTTTAAAAGATTACTTACGTATTTTGTATAAATATAATATACGTTTCCGTCGCATGAAAATGGGCGGTCACAAATCTAAGATAACGGTAGCTATTTATACAAAAGTTATTTTTACAATAGACTTTAAGTGTCATTGTGTGATAGCTGATAAATATACTTCGGTACCTAAATGTAATTTGAAAAGATACCCATATGTGTGGTTATGTCAGTTAAATGATGTCTACAATTTCTACTGTTATTTATTTAACTAGAGATTTTTGTTCGCTATTGGTGCAATTTTGAAGTATTTAATTTAGTAAAGGCCGGAAGGCAAATCCGAAATTCTGTGATTGGCAGCGTCGATAGGGGACATTAAAATTGGAGGAAGGGAAAACATTTTCATATTTTCTTTATCTTTCTGATGACTGAAGTCGATATTGTTTCGGTTGCCTGACTGTTGCTGCTGCTGTTGATGTTTGTCAGAGGAAGAAGAAGACTTTTTGGTGTACCTGGAGAAAATGTTCATGGAGCTGACGGCATTCGTTACTGCGGTAGATTTAGAATTTTTCGTGAAACGGTTTTGTCTGTAGTCGGCACATAGTTCTCCAGCAGCTGCCTTTTGACTCTGAGCACTTAGCATATTCTTAGCAGCGAGTTTGGCGGTTTTGCTACTGGACTTTGGACTCGGCGTGCTAGGACTGAGGTTGACCGAATCCTGAGGCTTGATTTGTGGTTGAGGATAGCGCCAACGCAGTGTAAAATTGTCATCACGTCCATCAAGGTTTTCCATTGATTTCCATTTGTCTGCAGAGGAGTAAACACCTCCTGGAGCCTTTCCGGCTTTTCCGGAAGCTTGTTCCGAAAATAATCTGTCAGAACTTGATATAATCTCAATTGATGCTAAGCTTGCATGAAGAGACTCAGAACGGCGAAGCCCAGTTGGTGTAGGAGCCTTTTTCTTCGGCATCACGTCTAAATTCGGTGAAAATCTAGGAGCAAAATTGTATCTTGTACTTTGGCCTTGTTGTGATTGGGAATGCCCCCCGCTACCTCCAGCTTTGTCGTAAACTTCTGCGTAACTTCCACTGGAAAAGTTGTTTTTACTCGAGGCGTTTGAATTGTCTGGACTTGACGAATACAACTTCGAACTCTTGAAATTAGCGAATTTACTGGCCATATGATTTTGTTTGTGAAAATTTGGGAGAGTGTAATCCGGCTTTGGCTCCGTTGGACTCACACTGTGGCTTTTCGGCATTGACGTCGGAAAATTCTGCAACTTGTAATGATTCTTTGGGTAAAACTTCGGGGCAGATTTCTCCATGTTCTCCAATTGCTCCACAACGCGACGCACATTCGGGTTTTTGCTTTCTGCGGATCGGTCATTCGCGTCCCTTTCCAACATTTCCACAATATCTGAATCATCGTCATCACTTGCTGAGGAACCCGGCCATGGACGAGGCATTATTGGCGATGGATTCCCTGCTCCCTTTTTTGGAGGCGATTTCACCAAATGAACGGGAACAATCTCCTTTTCTTTCTTCCCTTGCTTCTGTTGAATATGCATTTCCGAGTTTACAATGTTATTTAGATCTTCCAAAATCTGATGAATCTGCTCGGCTTCTTCTTCCGAATCCACTGGAGTGGTTACCATCTCCTCCGTTCGCTTCGGACGCGAAGAACGCTTCCGGGATTCCTCTGATTTTTGAGGTACGTCCATTCTCTACAGGTCACAATTAAAATTACAATATTTAAAATTCAGTTATTTAGGACACTTTACTTTTGTAAGCTATATAAGTTTCTCAGCGTTTGAGCTTGCTTCAGCTTGAATTCTAATTGGTTATTAATGATAAAACATGCATAGAATAAACCGCATGTATGTGTGGATGAGAATGCCGAATGTGATAACTCACATTCCTCATTTTCGTCATTGCACATTGTGAGTTAATGATATGACTAATGTGATAGTGACGGCGTATCAATGACTAATCAATCATTTGAGGGAAAGATATTTTTGACTTCACCATGCTATCAATCAACGTTACTGGATTCATTCTATCATAATCTGTCCACTCTAACTTACAAATTACAACCACTTGAGATACCAGCTAAAGTAAATAAACAATAAAACCTCAGGAATTTTTGCATTTTTTATTGGTACCATTCTCGCCATATACTCGCAATCGTATATAGTAATCGCAAACATTTTTTACTCTGGACACACATTTTCACACACATTATTGCCACACATTATTGCATTAATAAATAAATGGCATAGCTTTAGCTGTAATAATGTTTGTAAAATGTAAAATTCTTTTCACCGCACCAACACCTTGTAGTTTCAGTCAGTACATAACATTGTGTAATACGTAATCCAGAGGTCAACCAAGATTAAAAATTATCCAACCCAAAAATTATCGGCCCATCGCAACATTGTACTGTCTTATTTACTCTTCATCTAGGTCATCATAATATGATATGCGAATTTTTGTATCTGGTCATTCTGTTCTAAACATTTTATCACTATCATGTGCATGACTTGGGTTGGGTTCCGATTGTCCGCTTTCCATTTCCGATGTAGCTCTCTCAGCCTCCAGGATTTAAAAGCCATACTACACCTTTATTATGTGAATATTTGCCAGCAGTATTTAGTTTAAGATTCTCAAGATAATAAAGTTATTTAACTTCCTGTAAAAATTATTTTGGTTTCGGGCCTGTCGAGCATGACGGTATGAGTAAGACATGAGTCGTATGAGAAATGAGAGAACGATTGGATTGGACGGGATCTCCCCAGTGCGGGGGAAATAAGAATATGATATCCACAATGCGCTTTGATCGCCACTGCAACTACCATATGGCCATGGCCATGGCTACCGTCTCTCCTCTCACACGCACCGATACAAAGCTCATTGGATAAACACCGTGCGGCAATAATGAAATGAAGCGAAGGGATGGAAATGCGATAATATTGAGATGCGGCGCGTGAGAAAGTGAGAAGTGAGAGTTGCATGTTCCCAAAAACGGATCAATTAAAGAACAAGAAAGTGCATTGATTTCCTCCGAATTTGAAACTGATTTTGTAAGCAGTGAACCAAAGTTACGGAGGTAAGTTATATTTTTATGTATTAAATATACTATATTATATTATAGACTATTAAAGTGAACCTCAAGTCGAGACCGCATTATTGCTTTTCTTATCAATCACCCATCACAAAGCGACGTTTGTCCATATAAAATATAGTACTATAAGAGTATCTATTTTAGTACTATATTTTATATATTATTTGCGTTTGGTTTGAAGCTTTCATATTTCATTCCATGCATTCATTCCAAACTCCTTCACATTTTGTTTTCTATTATTTTAGGTTTTCAATTTTCTAGTTGGTATCTTATCGAATCTACTGGCCGGACAGGGACATTGCATTTACTTTCTCCGGGCATTAACTGTGAATAACAGAAGACATTAAAAATGGAGAAAAATAAGGGGTTTTTGGAACTGAAGACGGCAGGGAACTTGTTGGTCATCAAAGATAAAAATTATGCTGGTGCCCGTGAAAAGTACGACGAAGCCTTACCCAAAGCAAAGAACAACAAGGAAATCGCAATGATCCATTACAACAAAGGGATAACTTATGAATCTGAGGAACGTTATACTGATGCATTGGCCCACTTCAGAGACGCCATATTAAAGGATCCGGATTATTTCAAGGCAATGACACATATGGCGAAAATTCACGTTAAACTGGAAGACTATAAAAGCGCTCGAGAAATGCTTCTTCAAATGTATGTTTACCTCAAGAAAAATGGATTGAGTGTGGATAAACCCATTTCGGATATATGGAACAAAGTGAATGCAGCAACATCTAAACCGAGAGCTATTGAGTTTCTGAAGAAAATTGAAAACGACAATGAACCAATCAGACCTCTAACTTATGTCATTGAGCAGTATTTAACATTATTTTTTGTTGACCCCGTTTCTTTATTATGGAAAAAAAGATTGGCAATTGAAAAAGCTTCCGGTCCAGGTGTTTTGACAGGATATGCGGCAGCGGTGAGAGCTTTGCAAGACAGAGAATACGACAAAGTCATTGGTTTTTGCGATGAGGAACTTGAGAATAACGATGAGTGCGTGGAGGAAAACGCCGGCGCTTATTTACTTCGAGGAACATTTAGATTTCTTTGGGGCTACGGAACAAAATCCCTGGAAGATTTTCAAAAAGTGCTGAATTCGAAGGATAGAAACATCACGGATAAGATGCGAAGTTGCGCAGCCGTTAAATGTGCTCTGTATTACGCTCGTTGGACAGAACTACCACCAACAAAGGATATTCCTAATATAACTTTTGATCACTTCAACATAGCTTCAAATTTGTGGGAAAATTCTGACTGCTACTTTCATAGAGGATTTTTATTTCTTGCTGACATCAAAGATTTTGATGAGGCTAAGTCCCAGTTTGAGAAAGCACTGAAATGTTGTCCGAAGAGGGAATCAAATATCTTTTATCAATGTGCTGTTTACTTCGCAACCTTCTTCTCGTCTACTTCCAGAGAAGAGTGGGTCTACACTGGGAAGGAACATGCCCTTCCAGCTTTGCTGAAACTGGAACCTAAATTCGATGTTGATTATTGCTATGAGATGTTGGATATGATTCTCATATGTCCCTTTCCGTTTAATGACTGTCCACTTGACGTTCGAATGGAAATGACGGAAAAAATTGCAGCAATGCAGTCGAAAAATCCACTTAAAATGGTAAAGAGACTAATGAATGAATTAGGAACGGAAAGATCGAAATCAGACGAGTTTGTAAAGGAATTGTGGCAACTGAAGGAGAAGTATGGAGATTTTGCGGATATTTATCATACCATTACTGCTGTTGAATTCAGTAAAGGACCGAGCCGTGGCAACTGGAAATTAGCCTTTGAATACACCTTCAAAGCAATGAACATGTATCGTACATTTATAGAAGTCAATATGGTTGTACCGTCCCTTCAGGAGAAGGAGTTCCAATACGATGTCTGGAAAATGCTCCTGAATAAAGACTGATTCTTCACTCAAGACGTTCAAATATCTTCTTTTTAATCATTAATACTTAAAAATTGCAATTATAGGCTGTAGCAAGTAATAAGTATGAAAATTAAGAAGCGAAGGTAATTATCGATTGTCAGCAAAATATGTTTCTAACACTAATTAGTATTTAATAAATTGTAATAAATAGTTATATTTTTAAAATACATGGTCAAACGCTCCATATTCGAACTGTCCGATGTCCGTCCTAAATCTTTTGCTTTGACCATTCTTCAGAATTACATTACCCCTGCATGTTTAATCAGTATTTGAGGGACTTTTTTTTGTTTTGTCTACCTGTTAGGTATTTTCAGTCTAAATATTAGTTTCAGTATCCCTGTGTTTAATGAATCCAGTAACGCGTTCTTCCTTTAGATATAACACCATGATTTGTTCATTATTTGGCACGATTTGCACGTTGTGGGCAGGGAGAGTTTCATTATTTCACAATGGTTAACTCCATGTATCTGCATATACATTTGAATTACACTGTAAGGTTAGACATACTTTAAGCTTATCTTTCAAAGTGGCTAATTCCTGCTGAAGAGTGGCCACACTGTTTCGTAGCTGACAATTTTGTCTGGTCAACGTGTCAACGTCAATGGCAACTCTGTCCCATTCGTCCAGCTCTGTCTGCACTTCTCGCGATTCTCGAGCTCCTCCAAGATCCGCACCCTGCATTCAACGAAAAGTTGTTAATTTTTATAAGAAAATAATTTCCAAAGATCTTGTCACATGTCTACCCAGGCATAAAATCATTTCGAACGACAACAATGCATAATTTTTAATTTGTTACGCAGGCAAAGTGGAATAACTACAATAATGCATATATTATAGCATAGCTTCTTCCACTGTCCACCATAGTAATGTGTCACATTTTTTCATTATTATACTCATATTGATACATATACTATCAAATACATACTACCTTTACCTGTGCCTACCCATTATGCATTATCATAGCATAGAGATTTAATTCAAACGGACTACATGAAGAAATACTATTATCAATATCGATGTACCATGGTCTTGGGTACCTTTTAATATCCCTAAGATCTCATAATCAGCATTAGCATTGGCTCAACGTGCCTCTTCCTAACAAAGAATTGTTATTGTTATGTAAATTGCTCCGTGACGTGACAAGATAGAGAGACGATTTTTTTAAAGTCTTCATCCGTTGAATAGTGTCAG
>JAAAYG020031404.1:0-15307 GCA_009936455.2 Tomocerus minor
GTATTTTTAATTATTTTAGTATTTTGTATTTATGCATTAATACTGTACAGGTCTGATGTATTTAAACTATTCTTAAAAATTTTTTATTACCGTATTATTGCAATCGGTGTGTGTGTAAATCTGTGTGAGATAAGTGAATATTAAGTTAAAATTCCTTTGGATATCAAAAAGTACCAAAGGCATATTATTGAATATTAAAAATTATTTGGCGTGTATTGGTTAAATGACGCTAAAACTGTAAATTTAAAATTACCCGAACGTCAGCAAAAAAACTTTCTATTTACATGTTATCTTAGCGCATGTGAGTTATTTGTGAGAGTAAAAATTATATTATGACTCTGTATAACGTTTGGGGTTAAAAATTGCTTGTGTCTTATGTTTAGCACAATGAACACAATCTATACAAAGTGAATCGTGGTATAGGTAAAGATATTCCCTTGTAAATGTGGAATAATCATCACATAAAGTGCTTAGTTTAAAGTACAATTCATATATTTTCATATTCGCCCCTGTTATATCTCTTAACACTTGCATTCTATGCATACCGTTGGAGTGAGGAGATAGAGAAGTGGCATTATTTGGCTCGGTCCTTGGATAGGAGATAGGCGAGGTCCTCGGCGCTGAGTGTCGGAAGGAGGAAACCGGCGTCGTTGATGAGCGGGAGGATTTGGTCAATGTATGCATCGAAATCTCCGGCATCGTTAAGGGCGTTTGGACTGGTTGGTTGGTTTCGGGATTGATGATCTGTACTTGATCTGGGTGCGGCCCTGGCGGAGTCCGAGGTGCCAACTGTAGTGGCGACTGCAGTGGCAACTGTAGTTGCAGTAGAGGTGGTGGTAGTGGCAGCAGTGGTGGTTGTGGAGCTATGTGTCCATGGGTCGACGAGTCGGTTGGACAAAGCGTCTTTGTTTGACTCTTTTTCCGGCTTCTCAGTAGTCTGTCCATCGTCAATAGGACTATAAATAGAGAGTATAAATCGTAAATACTTACTAATTATGGATTAGAAAGATGTCTGTCGTCCAATGCAATATTATGTATAAAAGGTTTTACCAGATTTCGATGCTACACAAAGGGGAAGTGGTGACGGCCGATCGTTGCTCGGGGAAAAGTAATAATAACCTATCCGAAGACTTTGCTGGAGTGGATTGAGGTCCATTCGCGTCGGGGAAGTGTATTTGTAGTTTTTGTGCGTCATTTGCTGGCGATGGGGTTAAAATATCAAACCTCAATGGTATGGTAGGTAAGGATGCAGTAGGCGGTGTAGTTAAAGCCGTGGTACAGGCGCGTAGAAGTTGTGGTACATTATATGGATTAGGAAGATTGTATTTCCGATAAACCTGTGTGATACGAGCGTAGACTGGTTTTTCGGTTGAACACATGTGTTTGCCGTAAGGTATATTCCTTTGAGAATAATAAATCAACAAGGCAAATTCGTCCTCTGTAGTGAGGAGGTTTGTTGGCAATACTGGACGTTTCCAAATATTTTTTTCGAATTTGTATGAGGGCGGAATTATTCCTCTAGCTAAATATAATCCTGCTGGACAATACAATAGCCACTTATCGTTAGAGGCAACAGCATCTTTATTTAACTCCCATAATGAGCATAGGAAATCAAATGCAAATGCTATTTCAATTGCCGTATATGAATCAGCATGAGATGAACCCAATGCTAAATCTAAAGTCATCAAAATAGCCTTCATTCTTAGTTGATTGATTTCTAATTCCTGTTCAGTATTCCGTAATAATTCATTTCTCAATTGAGTTAAAAAGAAAACCACAGAAAAACAAGGCTCCTTTCCTATGTCTATGTGCATATAAGATGCCGTAGTTAACCACTTAAGTACATATACTTGTGCAGGTACTATTAAATAAGGAGATGTTTGGGCTCTGTCCCCGTATACGTAAGTGCGGTATAGATCATATAAAGTTTGCAAAGTTGTGGGAGCTCCATTTGGGTCATCGCTTATTCGTCCGGAATATTTCTGGATAACTTTCATAGTAATGTGGAAAAGTTTGCGATCCATACATTTAGTAACATATTTCTTTTTGTAATTCTTGGTAAGGTTTTTGTCAGTAATTCTTTTTGTTGAATACCTTTTCGGATTGAAATAAATATGTTCGGCGAAATCCAAACTCACCATTAATTTTGCTGATTCTAATGATAATAAGTCTTTGGTTGGCGATAGTAGAAGTATTTGAACTGCATCAAAAAAAGGCTTCATTCTTACTATGTGTTCTTGAATAGCTCCATAAAATTTTAACCAATCAACGTAAATAATGTCTTCAACTGTATTGTAAATTTTCTTTATATCCCTCAATGAGGGTGTTGTGTAGGCCATGTTCGTTAATTATTTTTTAGAAAATTTTTTCTTAAATTCAATTCGTGCTTCTTGAGGAAGGATTGGATTAAAGCTGGGAGAACTCTATAATCACTATTATTATACATGTACGTTGGTTGTTGCGTGGGCTCGTCTATCTCGGTACCATCGTCATGTAAAATACGAACTATCTTGTCTGCTTCCGTTCGATGTAAATACTCAAGAAATAAATTATTAGGAGATAATAAAGTAATGTTTGCCAGATAGGCATAAGAATTATTATCAGGTCCTCTTAAAGGAGCTTGAGAAATTAAGTCTAGCAACAGCGTAGAGTAATGTTTGTGCGATTGTATTCGTCCTGCATAGTAGATTGCTTTCAATACTGTAAAAGTATCTAAAGATATAGTAAAAGCATTTCTCATAATAATATTCTGCAATATTAAATCAAATTGTTTATACCAATCATTATTATATTTAAAAGGGGGAAATAACATATTTTGTAAGAATTGGGCTATATTATATGGACCTGACATTTGATAATTTCCGCACCAAAAAAACTGCAAATAGGAGATAACATACTTATTGTATGTGATATCCGTATCCGGAATGTATTTAAAATTAACCGCTAAGCAATATAAATTATATATATTGTTGGTATATTTTATGAATTTCACTAAATGATTTTTTATGAATATCCTTTCCATAAACAGTTCAAATACTGGTAAGGTAATGATAGCTCCCTCCAAAGGAATTTTTAACAAACGATTAAATCTGGTAAAATTAGTTGGCTTAATGATTTCTAGTTTAGGAGGACGAATTAAACTGTTTAAATGTAAAGGAAAAACATGGGAGTAGAATAAATTAGGTTGGGTTTTTAAAACGTGTGTTAATAAAGAAAAAAATTGCAAATGATGTTTCATGTGAGCATTAACATATTTGGTATAATTGATCCATACTACTTGATTTAAATCCCTTTCCAATATATCACTATTAGGGTATTCCAGAAAATCACGAAATAAAATTTGTAAATCTGTTTCGTGAAAAAAAAATTCTTTAAGGTCTAATGCTGGAAACATTGAAGAAAGATTACGAATATGGAACATTTGGATTACAATAATCGCCTACGGTATAAATCTGTTCTTACACAAGGATGTGCTAGTTTGCGCTCTTCTATTGTACAATTATATTTTCCTGCTTGAACGTCCCTATAAATATTATTTATTTCTGATACTACCTGAAATCTAGTTCCTATTAGCCCGTAGAAGGGAGAATCTTGTTTTACATAAGATTTAGGTGGTTCTGCTCTAAACAATAAATATGCTATACATTTACCTCCTACAGTGTAAGATTCTGAATCGAATTCAGTATGCAATATTGTGAGTATTTGAATTATTGCAAGGACAGCATTGTATTGAAACATTTCCGTCTGCATGGATTGCAATAATATACTCTCATGTAAAATAGCATTTGTGAGGAATATTTCCTTAGCAGTAAATCTGTGGCGTTTAAATAAAAAATGAATAAAAGTTCTAACCTTCAATACCGGTTCCTCATTTTCTCCATATGTTAATATACAAGAATCGTAAATACTCGCTAAAAATTCTAGTTTATAAATAACTAGTTCATGAAAACACAAATCCTTATTTTCAGGATAGGGAAACCAACTATACGAAAATTGTATATAGTGTTTATAGAGTATAGGTAAAGCTAAGGCAGAAATCAAATGAGGCAATGATTCTGCTATTAGTATAGGGGATATAAGAAAACAAAAGAGTGTAAAGGGGCAGTGTACGTAAATAGGAAATTTGTTGCGTAGATGTATTATTGATTTTTTGAAGTATTTTGGTTTAAGTTTATAAGTACGTATAGGCGTGGGAAATTCTTGTAATGGGCACAGAACACGTGCTGAAATACAATATTGTCTGTAGTGTAATAACCGCAATAATAATTGTAATTTGTGATTAATAATTCTAAAATGACGATTGGTTATTTGAGTGAAATAAATCCAATCAACTTCTTCTATAAATTTTGTGGTAAATTTCGGAGGAGAAACATTTGAATAGAAATCTTGTAAGTCTGGTGGATCCAAAGTTATTAATTGCATGTTTGATCATTTTCTTTGAAGTATTCTTCGTCTATTAATATCCACGAGGCTAAAGCTGAATCTGCCCACGAACGAGAGAGTGTAATGTAATTGTTGTATTTGAATCTTTGTAAACAATTACGCATGTATCTAGTCATTGGAAAATTGTTCATTAGTTGACATAAATCCGAAGGAGTACTTAAATTATATAATTGTTCAACGGTAATGGATTCGAAATGTGTTGCTAAACAGGAATTAATATAATTAATTTGCACATTTATTTGATGAACTGTATTGTTGATGTAGACTACTAGTATAGCTTGATCTGGTGACAGTAAATAGCATTTAACTATCTTCTTACTGATTTGGCATAAATGATGTTGGGAGGCTAATAAAAGACAGTTTATAAAGTCGTCATCAAGTATTAAATCGTAAGGGATTCCCATTTGGGATGAATAGAAGTATAATCAATTTTAAAAACAGTTTTAGTTAATTGAGTCCAATAGTTGATTATTTCCTGATGTTTGGAGAAGTGTAATGGATGATCAAAATAATGAATAATTGTTGGGAAGTCGTTTTTTAGTTTGTTATTAACAATTTTTGTTAAACTTTGACTAGTTTTTCCGTTCTTTTTAATTTTAATGTAATCTGCTATTGGCGTAAAAGCGTAAAATCGGTTTCGTGCACTGTTTGCCACTTTAGTTATATTAATTGCAACTTGTAATGTAGTTTCAGGTGGAGTACACACATTTATTACCAATATCGCGCAATTATTGTTTAGAAAATATACGTAACTGAAACGTTTTTTTGTTAAACTTGATAAATAATTGTCAATATTAAACAATGTTACGTCAATAAAAGCTGGATTATTTCCTGTGGTGTTATAAAAACTCATCTCTCACGTGTACACAGTATGGGTTTCTTTGGTGAATTAGTATTGATTAGCCGGACTTTTAATGAAGAGGTTAGTTTTTGCCTTAGAATTGCTAAACTAAGTGTAATTCGTTTTCCTATTTTTTCCTCAAAGAGTATGGCAATAGGATTTTCCGGAGAAGCCGTAATAGAATAATACTGTGATGACCTTTTTGAAGGTTCAAAAATAGGTCTGGGATGTATTGTAAATCGTAAAGGTCCATAAGGAGGTAAAAACAATTGTCGAAAAATTAAATAGTTGACAAAATTTCTTTTATACGCATGAAAATAGAGTTTACATCCACAGCAGTCTTTGAAAGATGTAATTATTAGAATATCCTCATCAGTAATTAATTCCAAACTAGCATTTGTAGATAGATTACTTAACTCGAGAAAAGCATTTATTTGATGTTCGAATTCACTTCTTCTAGACAACATGCTGGTAGTGATCTTCTACGGTAGGTATTTCTACTGTTTGTCTTGGTTGTCTTGTTGGAACAAGTTTATTTGAAGGATAACGTGGAACTGAACACACGAAACATGTCATAACACATGTTATAAGCATAACAATAGTTAGTAACAATATTATAAGAAGAAGGAATTTTGCGTCTTCTGATGACTGTCGCAACTCAATAAGATGTTTGGTAGAAGTTTTTTTGTAGTTATGAAAACTAACACTGGTTTGATTAACTATACGTACTACATCACGATAAATATACAGTTCTTGGAGTTTGTCTGGTTCACACATTGTCGTTTAGGCCATGTATCCACTGACTGCAAAGCAAAAAGGATATTTTATTAGGCTGCTGCTATTTCTTTGCTGATTTTTTTGTTGATTCCGAGTATAAAGGTGGAGCGCTTTCCAACCGTTCCATTCTCAATATTTCGTTTTGTTCATCAATGTCCAAATAGGACGCATAATCAACATTAGCATATAAGACTTTCTGTGTTCTAGGGTTAAATGTTACAGAGTCCTGCCTAGTACGTTTAGGGAATAAATGTTTTTCGCTGGCTTTATTAGGACTTTTATAATGCGGTTCCTGGCTTGTCATAACAGAAGGGGAGATAGGTTCTCTGGGATCTCTAAAAGTCCAAGAAACAGCATCTGTTAACAATTCCGGTTGTCGAACAGGTGAAGATTGTGTTCTAATGTGATGGCTTCCTGTATTTATTTCATTATTGTTTCTATTTCTAAATCGTCTCGCAAAATAATGAGCTGGCCGTTGGTAAGTGTTATAGATGTATAGTATAGATATTACCAATCCTAATAATAATGTCAGATGCCAAATGACTTCTAGGTAGACGGGGAATGTACAATTCACATAAGGTGCAGCCTCCACATGTATTATAGATCCCAACAAAGAGTATGGAGAATAAAGTCGATAATAAAGGAATGACACAGCTGCAGTGAGTAATAGATTCCAAAATACCATAAAAATATTAGTTGTAGAAACAGCTTCGTACACATGATCATGTAAAGTAAGCGGAGGAATATCTATTTTATCTCGCAAGTGCCAATTTTTATCCAAAATCTCGTCTAGCTCAGTGAATATTATAGTATGATTTCGCTTAATGCCTGATGGTAAAAGGATATTACGCATTGTCGACCAGGTGGCTGGCAAAGAGCGAAAAATATTTAACGAACCAACTGTTGAAGAACAGGGTGGAGTCGGTCGAACAGGTAAATAATTTGGGATATGAATAACGCAGTCACACGGCAAATGTATTATGAATGCTCCAGTGGTTGAAAGATTAGTAAAATGGTATGACTCATTTTTGCAAGTTACATTGGTAGCTGAAGGAGGGTTCGTTAGGGCCAACGTATTAGAGTCCAAACTGGTTATTATCGGCAAGCTGGCGTTCCGCTTCTCGAATTCACAAAAATGTAAATCGCTAACAGGAGAGTCAAGGAATGCATTTTCAAGGCAAGGATTAGGTGTCGTTACATTGGACGAGAAGGTCCTTATTAGGCAGATGCTTAATGTTCTGGGACTACATAATTGAGAGTCCACAATATTAAGGGGATAAATTTTGTCTTTGTTTCTCGCAATGAATGTCGGAATTGCTTTTAAAAAATAAGTCTCTGATAAATATGACATAGGGATGGCAGAAATTTCATATATAGACCAATCCGAGTCTTTAGTCTTGATAGGAATTTTTACTTGAATATATAAGTATGTGTCTGTGTTAATACAATTTACTAATTTTAGTTTATAATAGCGCCCAATTTGGGAAATAGGAATGGCCAATTCTTGATTTAAATTTTGCAACTGCCTTTCCATGTTGGATAATTCTGATTGTAAAATATTGGTAGGTATAAATAATTTTGGAATGATTTTATTTTGACAAGCTAAATCGGCGAATAAGTATGTTTGTAAATTTGCGGAATATAAAGTGGTATATATATTGTCTGCCATATATTGAGAAAGAAGATGCATTTGCTGATCTGTTACATTTTGTACTGAAAGAATGTTCTCCTGTAGTGCCTTAGCCCTCTGAGTAACAAGCAAAATGGCAGAAGTTAATACGCTAACTTTTGATGCAATTTGAACAAAAGCACTATGGTCTTGCACAATAGCATTGCGCAAATCTCTTTCATAAACACGCATCTCTTGTTCTGTAGTTTTCAATTGTTGTATTTCACCTTCTGTTGCCAAACCAAACAAAGAATTTTCTATATCGCCGATAATATTGAAATAACCTCGTTTCTGAAAACGTGAGTTATTCGCATAATGTGAATCCACATAGTCATAATCGTCACGGAAAGTGTCATTAAAGTGATGGTCATGTAATTCAAATCTGTGATCGGTTTTTCCAAATTCATGAGTAAACAAACTTCGACGCATCATTCGTAGCATTGCGTAGATATGATTCTTATTAGTATAAACTATGTCATTAAAATTTTTAACTGTTGGATTTATTGCCGGTAATAATCCTTGGAGTTTTGATTTTTGAATTGGAGGTAGTAACCTCATTTTGAAAGTTATGATGGAAGAAGATTCGTAAATGATTCCAGGGACCAAAGTAGGATGAACGCCAGAACTAAGTTTTGTAATTATAGACTGTTGGCTAAGGGAAACTGCCGCACAGAAGAAAAGAATGAAGCTCGTTTTTGGAGACATCTAAAATGAATAGAGAAGTTAGGAGTTAAATTCATTACTTTCCCATTTGATAATCGAGAAATTTAGATGGTAATCTTCTTGTTCTTGTGCCACGTCTTAAACTTTCCATCTTATTATCGTTAGTAGAAGATGACATTGCTCTCGTATTGGTTTCTAAAATCATGGGTAAATCCGCCGTATTAATTAATTCTGGTGTGGGTGGGTGTGGGGTTTCCACTGACGTTGGTTGTCTATGAGAAACCAAGATTTCTTCATCTGAAGAGGTTTCAATTGCTATTGACTCCAACCGTGGCCAGTCAGAAGAACTCATCGTGGTAGATTTGTTAGTTTGAACTAAATAGTATGCGTACAAATACATTACAAATATTATTTGTTGGAAATTGTTTGTGCTATTAAATAAAAAGGGGGCTTGTAAAAATATCTTTCGACAGATTTCCTGTATGGTGGGCCAGGAATCGTATAAAGATAATACTTGGGTTAAAACACAAAGCCCAGGTAGGATAAATGTATCATTAATATTTAATGAATCTTGGATGATGCTAATTTGTTGTTTAACATTAATATCATTGTATTTTAATATCAAAAGTAA
The DNA here is from genome assembly GCA_009936455.2 of Tomocerus minor. Lineage (NCBI taxonomy): Eukaryota > Metazoa > Arthropoda > Collembola > Entomobryomorpha > Tomoceridae > Tomocerus > Tomocerus minor. Next base: position 9,025 of record JAAAYG020031404.1, read on the forward strand.
TAATTGTAAGAGGGAGATTTTTAAATAATCAGAATGAGTGCCTTTCATCCAATTTGTAACTACGTATACGTAAGTCGTTTGAGTCAAAAAAACTTTTTGCAGTGCTATTTTATATATTGTGACTTGGATATTATTATTACGTTCAACTAGCATTAAATCTACTTGAATATCATTTACAGTTTTTCTTTCATTTTCTTTTTGGGCATATAAGTGTTTTAAAAATTGATAATTTTTGGGTGGATTTATTAAAATCAAGGCAGAAACATTTCGTTGTATTAAATACTCTAACATAGTAGAAGTTTTGTCATTTCCCAAGTAAATGGAAGTTTCACCGTATATCTTATTGGATAATTGAAAAGTATGAGGTGATGGATAGTCAGATTGTAATTTCCATTCGATCTGATCCTTTTCCCAATCACCGTTTTTCATTCTCAATAAAATATACTTCTCTGTGTGTTGTGTCCATTTATTGAGATTTAAAGTATATTGGTAGGATTCATCTTCCGAACTGGATATTATCTGATTATAATATGGCTTAATCCTATTTATGTGTGCTACACATTTAGCATTAGTATTAGGATCTACTAATCTATAATTTATGGGACTTATTTTCTCAATGATGTAGTAAGGTCCTTTATATTTTTTTGTTATCTTAACAGCACAACCTCTAGGAATGGCTGGATTAAATAACCATACCAATTGTCCCAGAGAATATGAAGTGTTGGAATGAACTGTATCATATCTAGCCTTATATCTCAATCTTTCCTCATGAATATAGTAATGTACTTTATTATGAATCTCCCTGATTTGTTCTAAGGTTATTTCGGAATTATTTGGCTGTAACGGATGAAATTGTAAATGTAAAGGAGTTGGTTCACGTGAAAATACAAGAAAGTGAGGTGTTTGTCTTGTTACTGGATTTTTTGCTGAATTCATAGCCATCTGTACAAATGGTAAGAGAGAATCCCATTTATATTGATTTTCATTCTCCAATAGTACTCTTAATGCCATTTTAAGAGTAGAATTATTACGCTCAACTCCTCCACTAAATTGTGGTCTGTAAGTAGAGCTGGTTTTATGAGAAATTTGCAATAAATCGTTGAAATTCCGCATTACTTGTGACATGAAGGAAGACCCTCTGTCACTTAGAATTTTTCGTACCGGCCCGTAGACTGATATAATATCATGTAATAAAAAGTCAGCGACTGTATCACTTGTTTGATCAACAGTAGCCTTCATTACGTGGAATTTACTAAATACACATTTGACACATATAATATGTTTATTTCCTTTCGCTGTTGTTACTGGAATTGAAGTAAAATCCATTTGTATGACTTCAAAAGGGTATTTCCCTGAGCATGAAATGCCTAATAATCCTTGCTGACCCCTTATAGGTCTTTTTGCTTTCTGACATGCAGAACATCCTTTCACATATCGATATATATGCTTATTCATTTTAGGCCAAAAGTACAGCTTTTGAATTCTCTTTAATGTAGTTTCATAGGATCTATGAGATGAATATGCTGAATTATGACTTGAATCATAAATATGACATCTCAAAATTTTTGGCAATACTAATTTATATACTTCACCCATTTTATAATATAAAATATTATCAACCATGCAATACCGATTATTAGAAGAGGATTTTTTATCCATGTTTTCTATAATGGCAGAGCATACCGGGTCTTCCAACTGCAGTTTGGATAAATCTACCGGTTCGTTTAGTAAAGTGAGTTCTCGTTCCTTTATTTTATTCTGCTTAATATTGAAGAGTGACACAATAGGAGAAGGTAAAATTTCCGGCATAACTTCCTCCTCATGGTGGATTCTTGATAACATATCAGCCTGAATGTTCGAGCTGCCTTTCACATAAGAAATCTTGAAGTTGTAAATGGATAATTCTAAAGCCCATTTCAACAGTCGTCTGTTTGACGTTGTCTTACAAAAATTCAAACCAGTTATTGGTTGATGATCAGTAACTATAAGGAATTTCCTGCCATATAAATATTCATGAAATTGCGTTACACTAAACTTAATAGCTAGAAACTCCTTCTCTGTAACTGAGTAATTCTGTTCTTGTTTATTCAGTACCCTACTGAGATATTCTATTATTTTTTCCTCTTGTTCATGTATCTGTAGAAGGACGCTTCCTATAGCATAGTCTGATGCATCTGTACGCAATATAACTTTTCTATCTTCAAAAAAATGTGATAAGATAGGAGGAGAAGTCAACGCTTGTTTTAATTGGTCAAAAGATTTTTGATGTTCGTCTGTCCAAACTAATTCAGAATTCTTTTCCAAAATTTTTGTTAAAGGTTTTAAAGTTTTGGAATAAAACGGAATAAATTTCTTTACAAAATTTGTCATTCCTATAAATCGTCGTAATTCCTTTCCTGTCTTAGGGGGTGGGAGCTTTGTAATCACTTCTATTTTCTTTGGATCTGCTGCTATTCCATCCTGAGAAATAATAAAGCCTAATAGCTTGATTCTATCCTTAGCAAATTGACATTTAGGTTCATTTAAAGTGAGTTTATATTTCCGCATTAAAGTAAAAGTTTTATGTAAATGTTTAATATGATCTTCCAAATTATTCGAAAAAATGACTATATCATCTAGATAAATTATCATAAATTTATTAATGTACGGCTCGAATGTGTCAAACATTAATTTTTGAAATAAAGACGGGGCGGAACTAAGTCCATTTGGTAATCTGGAATATTGATATGTAGCATCCTCAGTAATGAAACAAACAATTTCTTGGGATTCTAAAGGCAAATTAACTTGTGTGTATGCGCTCTTTAAGTCTAGAGTTGAAAAAATCTTTGCGTGAATTAAATGTCTATATAAAGATTGAATGAGTGGCAATGGCCATAGGGGATTTAAAATTAAAGAATTTAATGCTCGTAAATCTAAACAAAAACGACTAGATTTTAGATCATTTTCTCTATGACCACCTTTAACTAAAATACAAGGAAAAGACCACATTGTATTTTTCTTAATAATTACTTTTTCGTCAAGCAATTTTTGGATATGTTTCTCCATTTCTTTCCGTTCTAAAGGGCTGGATCGATATGGTTGCATTTTCCTAGGTTGTGCAAAAGGGAGTAATTTAATAGGATCACATGTGAGATTGGAAGCCTGCAATGGAGATCCTTCCTTATAAAAAATGTCATCAAATTTTTGAATGAGTTGTCCTATTTCTACAGGATATTCTACCGCTGTATCCGACTCAACCACAACATTTTTAACTGAATCTATATTTAAAAAAGAGTGGTGTTCGGTAGTATTTTCCGAAATATCAGAATCGGATAATTGAATAAAATAACCCATTAAAATATTTGTTGGAAGAAAAATTGTATTAATCGGATAACAATCCATCCAAATAATACCAGTGTCTCGTGAAATGAATTGAATTTCCTTCTGAATACATCCAAAACGAGATTGAACGTTAGGATTTATTAGGTAGATATATTTGCCTGGTGGTAGAGTTGGTTGTGTTATAAAAGAAACATGATGTTTAGTATTTGGATCTATCTGAGTGATTCTAGCATTATAAATGTTAAACTTTTGTAAATGCTCTGCGTCCTCGTCGTCCTCTGCTATTGGGGCTAATGTAGACAGAAAAAATTCAGTTGTTTCTGTATCTGCATGTATATTATTATTTTCTATATCTATGACTGTAGCTGGCTCAGTTGTTTGAAGAAGTCTAGACACTTCGTTGGTAATAAAATGTGTTGATTGAAATACAGGGAGAGAATGATAATGATCAGCGACAGCTGGTTCGCAGCCGTCCTCAGGTGGATTATAATAAAAACTGGTTCCTTTAAAAGTAATTTTTCGATGAGAGAAATCTAGTCCTATGCGTAATTGTGTCATTGAAGTAAGTCCTAGTAAAAAAGGGCAAGGTAAATTTGATAAAATAAATGCCTTAACAATAAAACTAACGTTGTCACTTAATTGGATTTTACATATAGTTTGTTGGCTAGTGGTAGTAGTGATGGAATTAATGCCTATAATATTTACAGGTGTAGCTGTAGGTTGAATGTGCTGTGGATACACATATTTACTATTTACTATATTAATCTGAGATCCAGTGTCAAAAAGGATTTCAGCATTTTGATCATTAAGTATGCAAGGTATTTTAATTAAATTTGTCTGTGTAGAAGAAATATGATAAGTGGTGTATGTATTCTCATTATGTTTTGCTGCCTCTCTGGTTTTTAATAGAGAAGTATTTGATAATGATCCGACTCCTATCTCCCTGACGGAGTCGGATTTTGGCAGTTTAAAGGAGCCTGATTATTTTCAATTGCTAAAGGAGTATTTTGAATGTTATGATTTTCTCTAAGTATGGGACATTTATTTGCTAAATGTGTATTACTATTACAAATATAGCAATGACCGTATTGAAAATTTTGTGGAGGAAATCTTGGTCTTTGAATATTGCCTCTACTAAATCTTGGATAGTATGGGAAATTTCCTCTGATAGGACTAGGTGAATAATTTCCTCTGTTAGGATTAGATAGATAATTTCCTCTACTAGGATTAGATAAATAATTTCCTCTACTAGGATTAGATAAATAATTTCCTCTAGTTGTAAATGGAGGGCCATTATTATTCGGAGCATATTGAGAAAAATTTCCTCGATTATTAAATCGATAATTCTGTCCACGTAAAGGAATATTTTGTCTTGGAGGATAGGGTTGTTGCCCTGGGTTAAAATATGGCTGTGGATTGAATTGTTGATATTGTGGGTATGGGTATCTAGCAAATGGTTGAGTAGGATTGAGAACGGGTGGTGAATATACAGATAATTGATGAGCCTGTGGTGGTGGAATTGCAGCCACTTGGTTCGCTACATGTATTGGGGCAATCTGTTCTTTATCATGTTTTACCTTCTGTGTGTTTGTATGTGTAATTTTCCTGTTGTCTGCCTTTTGTCGTTGGCTTAGATTGACTTTATTTTCTACATTCCTCACTCGATGTTCTAATTGAGAATATTCCTTCACATTCTCATCGAGTTGAGAATATAATTTATTCTTTTGACTAGAATTATTCTGAGGCTTGTGATTAGCAGTTTTCGCTTTGTTATCAAGACTCAAACCATGAAAAGCAAAAGTCTCCGTACTTTTTTGTGGGAATTCACATAGCCTTTTCCTGGTGTCTAATTGTGTTAAAAAATCAAGTAATCGCACCATACTATCTATGCCTGCTGTTGTTACTTGAAAACAAACATTTTCTCCTATGCCCTGCAGAATATTATTAATTCGATCTTTATCTTCCATTGTTTTTGAAATTTGAAGATTATAACTATCGACAAACATCATATAATTAGTATAAGACTGATTCGGCCTTATTTGAAAACTATCTATTTTTCGCTGTATGGCTCTGGGATCCAGATTATTCCCACAAGCTTTAAGAAATGCTTTCTGTAAATCCTCCCAATCTGGCGGATCTTCTGTAAGATTCTCCCAGTCATTTTTAAATATTAGATACCAGCTCAAAGCTGCACCTTTCAAACTGATGGGGAAATGACTAACTTTATCAGTATCTTGCCAATTATTTGCTGTTGCTGCTATATTGTAACTTTCTAACCAATGGTTGGCATTTTCTTTTTCCCTACCATAAAAATCTGGAGGGCGAATATAACTTTTACTTGGGCGTGGCGGTCTATCATTGGATTCTTCGTCAGAAGACATATTTTCTCGTCTAATTGGAATTGAAGCGTCGGTTCGTCTTGGCGTCCCAAAACCCAACATTAATCTAAATACCCCAACTGGATTTCTGTCTTATGGGCTAAGAATAGTAAAAACACGAAAATTCTTAAAATTCTTACCGTGAATATTATATATAGTTGATTTTGTCAAAGTGGCCTGCTTTAGCAAAAACGAAGACGGAAATAGCTCCTATGAGTATTAGATTGTATGGTTCTATCTTTTCTCTTTTACTTCCTTTTAACCTCTCGTTGACGGTCTGGTCGGGAAAATTATAGATGGTACTATAGATTTAGCTAAGTCTATCGCTGATTCTCCGAAGGAGTGATAAATATGAATAGATAAATAAGTTAGAATGGATGTCACTAAAATAACGGCTAGTAATGTGTAAGAACACATATTGTCTGTCTAATGGGGAAATATGAGACCATATCTATCTAATGAGTAAATAAAGCACTTTTGACAAATCGAGGGGCACAAGCATACAAGTAGGGTATTGCCTTGCAAATTCGAAATTGTCACATGAAAACAGTGTAAAAATCATAAAAATTGAAAAATTAAGTTGT
>JAAAYG020031415.1:0-15304 GCA_009936455.2 Tomocerus minor
ACAAATCGTGACCCTTCAACAATGTATAAAACAAGTAGCAAGAGTTAGACTTCGTGTAGGCACAAAAAAGCTCTATATAGGATTTTAAACCCTTTTCTACACCGTCGACATCGCATTTTTGTTTACATACCATACCATGACACATGATGATATGAATTCTTTTTTCATATCTCATACTGAGAAAAAATGGTCTAATTTATTAAAAGGTGACCATACCTTTGTTCTTTTGGGAAATAGTAAAATACCTGTCTCAACAGTTTCACAGCAAATCCAAATGCCGATTTCAAGAATGCCGACAGTCGACACCAACGAAATGCCTTTGCATTATTCCTGAATAAAACAGTGGCAAAAGGGCATAATAATAGAGGAAAGGTAAAATGAGTCCTGGCCTGCCTTACACTTGTATTTAAAGAGAACTGTATTTGAGAAATATGCCATTGGCATTATAGTAGACTAACGTGACTACTGACAAAAGGGTAGAAGAAGAAACAATATAAATGATGCTAAAGACGCAGTCAATCAACATACCTATAGAGAACGTATAAAATCCTTTTTATAATAATAATGACCATAGTATAGTGAATATATCTAAGTGTATATGATGTTTGTATGAAGCATGTACTTTAATGGGTGTTGAGAAAAGTACAGCGAGGAACACTCCTCACTAACAACAATTTACTAACGTCAACTATAGGATACTGGATGGATCGGATCGGAGGAGAGGAGGAGGATGCTCTGGTCTACCTCTAGCTCTTTCATTGTGCATTCCACGTCCACGTTGTTAGTTTGCCTTTAGCCGGAAGCAAGAAGCAAAAGCAACTGAGATTTACAAGACAACTACAGAAACTTAAACAACAAACTGGATTCGTGAATCTTTCTACATGCTCTTTTCTACTCTTTTCTGCAATCTATACATGTAGTAGTGTAGGAAGAAGTGGCTCTAATAGTGGCTCTCTGTCTGACAACAATCAGTCTCACCCTCTCTCTCTGTTTTAAAAGCTTGCCATTCCTCTGGTATTCTCGTGAAACTGGGGAAAAACAACTTAGGGATGTAGAATTACATTAAAATGAGCCTAAAAGTTAAATAACACAGTGTAGAAAAGCATTACTTACGGTGTTGGTGGTGGCTGAAGGAAGAACAAGGTTCATTCATGCCTGCCTTTCAGCCATTGACACAACAACGTGTTTAGATCCACTTACGACCAGAGAGATAGTTGTAATAGTTTTCTACTAGTAGTAATACTACTACATTATTCGCCATTATAATATTCTTCTTCTTCTTCGTACAGTCTACACGCTCAACTTGAGTCCGTAACAGAGAAAAATTACGACTCCAACTACTATAAACTCCTCTGTTGTCGACCAATCGGATTTATTCTCTCCTCATGTCTGCTCATCAACTACTAGCTTCGTTTTACGATCTAACAACCTTGTAAATCTAATGTAGGCAATGCTCTGTGTAACTCTGATACTTATTCCCACAACCAACAAACAACCACTCAATTCCTCAACAACAACCTACTACTCTCCGACTCCTGACTCCATTTCTTTCATTCAAAACAGAAACAGAAAGTTTAGCTTCAAATGCATGCAAACAATTCAGAGGTTTTAAACGAACAAGCAATTCTTTAAATGCTACATGGATGCTACAATCTTCCGCGACTACCAAAAATCAAACTGTAGTAAAAATCGGACGGAAAGAAGAAGAGGAAGGATAAAAGCGACTGGAAGTGAAGGCACTTAACTCGTCTCGATCATATTATGAATTCAATCAATAGATGATATGAAGACTACCAAATAGAGTGAAACAAAAGCGGGGGTTACGTTTCTTTTATCATTTCTTCCGATCGATTGAATCTTGTCTACAGTTTCGCCCACTCTATCGGAAGATAGCATACATGAATTAGGATTTGAAACAGACTTATTATACTGTGAGCCAATCTTTTTCATGATTAGGAATATTGTAAGTAAGGAAAAGCAATCACTATTTCTTCATCCATACATTTTTACTAGGTAGGTACTTATTTATACTAGGAAAAAGTAGTTATTAACACTAATTAGTCTGCAGTAGGCGTTTACTGATAATCTCTTTCATTACGCCCTAAATGCTGAAAAGGTTGAAACAAGTACTCAAGTACTCTTTGCCTTTCTATTACATCAATTTGAGATTCTATATAGAGAGAAAGATAACAAGATTAACTAGCTAGCTAGCTATAAAGATTTCTGAAGAATAAAATTCTAAATATATATAAGACGACATGGGAAAATGTTGCCCTCACACACGAGATGTAATATTAGCTAGCATATGGGAAGGAATAACTAATCCACCCACACTGTTCACGCTTGTATTGATCTTCCATAGAAGCCCCAGTAGTCTGTCAGTAGTACAAGTTCCTATTTTCCTATATACATATACTATAGAGACATAAAAAAATACATTATATAGTGGATTTATTTGTAGATGACAGTGTTTCATGCAGGAGGCTGTAGAATGACATTCGGAATCCTAGTGCCAATAAAGATGCAAAAAGAGTCATCTTATTTTTATAGGTTTGGATTAGACTTTTAAAATGTTTTCCAAGATAAGCCAATCGTCAGATAGGATGGCAGAGCAGAGATTTCAACTCTTTTTTAATTTGAATTCTGAAGTTGCATCAAGGCAAGCAACAACTTTTAAAATTACTTATAACTTTGCAAAATCTTTGATACATATAGCTATGAAATGAGTTTATCATTAGTTTACAGCTCACACTCTCATGTTGTTTCTTCATGATGTTATAGCTAAGGAAATCATCTGAGTTATTATTCAAGACTGAGTGACTGCTGTTACATTTGCTCATTCTATAATACAAGTTGGTTTTAAGTAGCTATACACGTTCCTGTAGAATAAAATAAAAAGTTTTCGACTGGAGTAAGTAACAAGTCTTTCTTGCCTGCTCCTTTCCACTTTATCTAACCCTAACCAAAAGTTAACCAAAGTCAAGTCTTGTAGTCTAGTCATTCTTCCAGTCCAGTCAAACCACACTACGAGAACACTCACAAAAAGAAATAGCTATGCATAGCACATCCTATAATAATGAATGCTCTGTATAGTAAGAAGCAGTCCTTGACTTTGACTTTTGCATTTCTCAGCACTAATTCAGCACAACATAACATAACACTGAAAAATGTGTCTATGTAGGTACATAATACGTTTACGTTTTGATATTCCAACTCCTTAGCTCAGCAGCATAGCTGAGAGTGCAAAGCAAAATGAGCAATGTATGAATCTAGGACATATAAACATATATTAGTATCATATTATATAGCATATTATAGTATATGATATGAGCTGCGTATATAAACTAATAGCCACCATCACTCCTACTAATGCCGCTACATACACACAAGAAATCAAAATAGGAAAAGTCTAGCAAGTGCTCAGCGTTTTATTACTTAACTGTCGATACGAACCTAGTTCTTCTTACTACATTTTTCACGAGAAAGACATTAAAGAGTTGCCCCTGCAGTTACGCTGATGCACTAAATCATATTAAATAACTAAAACTCAAGGATACATCTACAAATATTTGTTTTCCATATGTATTAATAATATAAATATTAACAAAACCAGGATTTGTAACTCTATAAGCAAGTTGATTTAGATCAAGTAACGCTGAAAGTCTATAATGTTTATTAAAGTATTAAGTAATGCAGTTTAAAGCAAATACTAATTAGTCCATACTGTTAACTGTTAGTGCAACTTTTATTGCAAGGAAGATCTGTATTATAGTTTGTTTCACTACACATTTTAAATTCTGCTACTAATATGACTCGTGGAATTTAAATATTCAAAAACTACTTTCTAGAGAATTGAATTTGTCATTTATAATGTTATCCAGCGTTATTATAGTTAGAACAGAATTGTCTTTCACTCATAAGCAGGAGATTTTAACTGAGATTTATTGTAAAGATTGATGTTGGTTGTCAAATGCACATGTGCCAACTATATTTTGATGAAAATTACGCAAAAAGAATATCTACAAATTATTTTTTGCTTGGAAAATAACATTTCTAGCTTGGCTATACAGACAATTGAGATTAAAAATTACTAAGTATAATGGCATACTTTACATACAATTATAAAATAACATAACATTCATTGGAATCACCAACGTGTGTACGCATTAGCAATTAACATTGATCTACAAGTGTTCACTAAAGAATTTGTAACTGGGATTTGAGACATAAAAATTGGACAACTCATAATATGTTTCTCTCACGAGAGAATTTAGGGAATTTCTATGAGTTCCCTTAAAAAAAAGTGTATCCCGTTTTGACATATTAGAAAAATGAGCTATCAACAGTAATAATCTAGATAAGATCTATAGGGAAATCTAAATGTAGGATGTAGGTCGACATTCATTTGAACTGCAATAAAAGGCAAGTATGCGGTAATTTAAGAGTTGCATTGTTCATGTATAGCACATTCCTTTGAGCTACGTAGTAAAAAGAGTCAGGAATGGTCATAGTCACAATAATATTTTTGCATCTAGTAAATTGCATACAGTAATTCATATAGTAAAACATTGTAATATAGTAAATGATATGGGGGAATGAGAATGAATGAAGATAAATAATAAGAATATTATTGTAATGAAGTCAATTAAAAAGGCAACGTACGACTTAACGGAGTCAAATAACATTTTTTTTCTGTGTGTGGAATATTGTTTGGATTGCCTGGTAGAGTACAGCATGATAAATATGGATACATCGTATGACAAGTCAAAATGTAACGTGAGAAAGGGCAAGATAAGCTCTACACTCATATAATATAACTATCTTATCTGCTATCTTTCATTGCAGGACTAGACTGTGACTAACTATGAATAAGAATGACATGAGAGAGGGACAAGCGACACCATGACAGGAATGACAGGATCCACCATAAAAACGACTCACATTCACATTCACCAACTATCAGCCAACAAAACGGACGGAAGAGTTCATTTTCTCACTTGCACATGGGCAATTTTTATTCCCACTCCACTCCGCACCACAAAACTCGACTTCTGTTCTCTCTTGTCATCTCTATCGCTAAACAAACTCTCCGCCATAGTACTTTTCCCTTAGCAGCCCTCCTTAGCCACATATTTTACATATCCCTTGCCATACAAACTTAAATCCAGACTGTGCACATAGGAAAATATAGCAACTCTATCCGTACACACATAGAAACACCACTCTAAAATGCATTACTTCACATTATACCTACAACAAGTTCACATTACTATTACACTATCGAGAATCCAGCAGCATGGAAATTCGTAGGCACTAGACATTTACACTTTGTCCAGCCACACTACAATTCATTTGCATATCTACCATCTACTAATAATGATGTTGCTGTAAATTATGGATAATAGTCTGCCGCGTCGTCACACAAACCTCCTCCACCTCATCATCATAGAATAATTATTGTTGACCGACTGTCTCCTTTTTTCTTTTAGCTACTATTTTTTTTACAGTGTATATAGGTCTCTAGCCTAACTGCATGCAAAATTCATTTTCCTCAACTAATTTATAATCAACGTAATTTTATAACTAACTTATGCTAAATTCTGTTAGTACACACTAATTGACATGTTTTCTTATAGTGCACAACAATTTGTGTATTTTTGTCAACTATAGTCATTCTGGATACTTTGCCAAATATTCTCTACTCTGCTCCCACTTGTTAAAATGGGACATGACACACAAGAAGATAGAAGATGTATACATGTACATATAGTATATAGTGCTACAGGAAAGAGCGTGAGCAGAGCCTATTAAAATTGGAAGAATGACAGGGAAAAATCCAATTAGGTAATAAATAAGGGAAATATCACGCAAAAGCACAATGAGCTTGACGAATTCGGAAAAAAACACAACTCTATCTTTAGATCTGTTTGAGCTGCTACTGCTATAGCTCTAGAATTTCGGAAAAAGCTTCGCACACGTTCACACAGATATAAAAATCCGCTAATTTAAAACATTTAACACTTTAATGCTCAGAAATAATGCTCTTTTCTCTGACTTTATTACTTTTATTAGCCCTTTCCTTTAGGTTGGCAAGTGGAAAGTGAAAAATTAGAATTTTATCATTTTTATAATGACGTCTTTGGCATTGTGGACCGGTACCGGTTTGTATAGTTCGAAAATACAAGTTTTTGCATAGATGAGGCAAGCGTCACACAACACTACCACTTGCGCTATAAAGTGTTACGTACTTCTCAGCTTGCATTAAGAGTAATTTATGTATTAACGCAGTAGGTGCTAATGCAATGTCATGAACATACATAAACCTCATTGTATTATTAGTTGGTCAATATAAGAGCTTCATAAATTCACAATGCATTAATTGTGCAGAGTATAGAGGATATAGGTAGGTAGCTATGTACGAAAGGATTTAATTGACAAACAGCACGGCTTCTCTCAAAAAGCTTTTGAAAGCTTCAACTATCTAATTTCCCTTATAATGCAATGTTCATGTTCAGATCATGTAACAGATCAACTAGTTATTCGGATAACATAATATTATGTATTAATAACTACTGCCCATTAATTCCACCATAAATCCTAAGAGCGTAGAGAGAGAGAGAGAGAGAGAGAAATAAACAACTGTAGAATTTTCATTAAGAAAAGTAGAATAATTAATAGAGAATCTAACAGACCTGCTATTCATTTCTCTGTCATAGAAAATAGGATCAAATCAAAAATAGGAATATATGCCTAAGCTTAGCTTGCTATTTGAAACATTAAAAGAAAATGGATTTTTTCAAAAGAATCTTTTAATATAATGGTCATGGTTGCTTAGATTTACCTCATAAGGATTTTTTCTGTGAACTAGGATTACACATCCGCATTATCCTTTAAGAAAACAATATTCTGCTTGTGTAAACTACTTAATTAAAAGGAGCTCCGTCCTCATTTAGAAATCTTTAGCAGAGCTATAATAAAAGTTGGAGTAAATAGTAGAGAGAAGAAGAAGAAGCTATTAAAACTACATTGGCTCCTAGTTAAAAGCTAGTTTTAATGGGCAGCATCTCTACTCATAGCAAGTTGCATCTCGAATCTCTCGGCAACTTTATTAAATTTACATTTACGTGTGTCTTCCCTCCTTTTAAAAATGCAAAACAAATTATAAGACCATTGCACCCAAACCTAATTTGAGAGACTATGTGAATTTCAACGCTAAAAATCGTATTATTAGATAAATCTGCAGTTTATAATTAAGAGAAGACAACTAGATACACAAAACAGTAGCTTTCTTAGATAGACACACACGTACACACCTCCAACATAATACAACAATATCATCAATTAAACAGATATTCTTTTACAATTAGATTTATTATTGTAGAAAAGGGATCAAAAAATATTTTGTGGGTAGGCTAACGTTCCAACTGTCCATTTTTAGGAACAGTCGGTATAGCGAAGCTGACCATTTCAATCTTACAGTCTTAAACGCCAAGCGATGCAAAGCGTTACGCATCCTTGGAGCTGGGACTGTTGTGTCTTTTACTAAATCCGAGGCAATGTACTGAAATTTTTATTGAAATTCAACTGATAGAACATCCAGAGATAATTTAAACGAAAGATATAAGGAGAGAGAAGAATGAGAGAAGGAATGAAACCCCCGATGCAAGTTTCGATCTCGTTACCCAAAGGAAAACTATGAAAATCCAACTGAAGCCATAACCATGAGGCTATTGAAACAGGCTTAGAGAATTCCATCCTTTTGCTTCATACAACGAAACCTTTGCATAAACTCTGTAACAAAACAACTGTGGAAAGGCATGCTCTTGCGCTATGTCGTATAATCCTACCTAGCCGAGATATATCCACAGAATCCACACTCACACATGCTACCTATCTCCAAAACCTCTTTTATTGTAACCACTCCAGTTGCCGGTAGGCATAAGTAAATATGGATTGTTTACTTTAGAATAATACTACTGTACTACACTTTCCTCTCTCTCTCTCTCTTTCTACTCTGCATAAATGTGCCAACGCCAAAATTGTTATGCAATTCTTATGTTACACGTATTTTATGCAATTTCATTTGTTGTCTAACAAAATCAGGGATTTAGATTTCCTATAAACCTAACAATTTGAGCTAGAATTGATTTTGATATACTTCCCATACATAATAATATGGACCTCAGAGTTTTACAATAGATTTAAATATTATTTTTTGATGCAGTTTCTCTATTTTCATATACAGTATTCAATTTACAATAAGAGAAACACGCTAGGAAAGCATGTCATAACTACCTGCTTCAAAATTGCGGAATAAACAGAGCCCAGCCAGACTCAGTTATCTAACAAGTTAAGCCATCACAAGGACAAAATAAATAAATAATCGTAAATAGGTCGTTAAAATGTATTTAAAACTGTTTGTCGAAAATGATCCTCCAATCACACGGAAAAGTAAGGAAAACTACATACGTGCACAACCAGACAATGATGTTAGTAGTTTAGTAGATGATATTATAGTGTTATAATCAATCAACATACAAAGCTACTTGTACTATTATAGTTAGTGCAATAAATTTCAACTTCCCCCTAACATGAAGTCATCACTATCTCCATAGACAGATCTTGTGGAAAAATACTCACCAACTAGCATGTAACCAAATAAATATTAATGAATATCTACCCACTATAATTTTAAACATAGAAGGGCTAGGTGAGGTAGAATGCTAATAAATTTCATCTTGTTTATATACCTAATAAAATTAGCTGCAACAAGTTATCCATATAATACATATAATATACTATACAATTATCATGTACTTTTAATGTGAATTTAATATCTAAAGGTTAAGTACATACATCAGAATTAATTATAACTCTTGTGGACAAATAAGTAATTATCATCAGAATAATCTTGTACTTATCGTAGACACCAAATTCTATAAGTTGACCTTTACAATTCAAAAATGGAAAATAATGGCAAACACTTTCATTATGCATCCCAAATCGTTTAAAAAGAAATCGCATATATATATACATTTAGTTATTAAGGACAAATAAGCTTTTTGATATTAAGTTGAGATAAATAAAAGGAATCTGCTTTCTTTTAAGCACTTAAGGAGAACTATACACGATTTGGGCATGTTATAAAAGATGCGATGAAGTTTAAAAGTGAGGGTCCAAATAGAAATTGTGTAGCAGTAGTTTGCGCTAGTAATGCACTGTATTGAAATGATGAGTGCTGAGTAGAAAACACAACACACAGTACATGCATTAACCTTCGTGCTCCCGCAACTCTTGTCGCAGGAAATAACCAAATTTTGACATAGAAAATTTTCCTGCCCAAATTCCGACAGTATGGGGAACCGTACAAAGCTGCAAAAAATATCAAAAAGAAGAGGGAAAAATTCTCTAGGGCACAGGGAACTGACTTTTCAAACTTTGTCTTTCTAAATATACGATAAAAATCAAAATACATGTTTTGAAACCCTAAAAACCCTAAATTTTTTCTATACAGAATTTAATTTTTGAAAATGATGGAACCTGATGCCCTCGAAAAATATGAGCAGATTTCAAAAAAGTTTATTTCCCTGCTCTACATTAAGCGGCAAGCCGTTTTCCTTGAATCAGGGTTGGAAATCATGTGAACCCCTCCTTAAGAGTCAAACATTAATCGAGTGTCTTTTTGCAAAACAATATCATCGCTTTCAACACAGCTAATTTTTTTCAAGCCTCAATTGTTTTGCAGTGTGCCAGAATAAACAAACATTTTCATTCAATAATTCCGTAGACATAGGATAAAATAAAGTGAATTTCATAATCTGATGTAATGGAGTGTTACAACTTACAAGTTGAGAGTTTGGGACATGTGTCAATTATTTATTTGACTGTTACGCGACACAAAGTTCACTGAATGCAAAGGAGAAGCAACGCGTGACGCTAAATAATTATTTTAAATTTAAATGATCCTGACTGAAATGTTTTGGAAGAGCTTTCTCCTATTCTTCGCGTATGCAATGAATGAATTGATGCAGCGTGCATGCATTTGTACCTTTTCATTTTACAGACGTACGTAAGTAGTTACGTAGATGAAAATGACTTATTTAGTGTCCTTCTCTTAGTATACATTATATTAATGATTAGCATATTCAACAAAAATACTGCGTACTTAGTGAAAAGGTTAAGAAACGAAAAACTTTTGATTTGATATCTACGGAAAAAAACACAAATGTTGAATCTGCAAAATAAATAGATACTTTATTTTTATTTCATGCAATAATAACTACAGTGGAATTTTCCTAAGCCACCTAAATGAACTGATACAGAAAACTAATTAAATGGGAATAGTTGATATTTGGGCTGAGAAAAAAGAAATAGACCATTTGCATCAAAAACAGTTGAGAGCAATTCGTTGCGCTCTAAAGAACATTCAGTAGCATTATTCCTTTCATTTGGTGAAACAAACAAGGATTGGCACTTCATGCAATTATTGAGGTGACATTCAAAGGAACATATTGTGGGACAGGTTAATCTAATTCAGAGCGTTATAGACACTGACATATCTCTGTAAAATTTGCGGTTAGTCTAGTGTGAGACTAATAATTGATTAACAGTCAGTACAGAACTACTTATTAGCATTACAATAATATAATATTTATGTAGAGCTCGATTTTCCATTGCATTATTAGCAACACCGTCACTTTTCTGCTTACACAGCTAAAGACTTTGTCACGAACCATTTGTTTATGCTCTGTTGAAAGGAATACTATGAACTATGCATATGGACTGTATTTGTTTTGGCTTTTATGGAACAGTGTGCATTAATATCAACAATTAATGCACACTCGCCATTCAGCATAAATCCTGAACAATGAGGAAAGTTCTACGTATGAGAATGGCAGAAATTTTCATTCCAGCTTTAATGAAATATAAATGTCGAATGTATCTGCACCAAAGTGAATTTGACTTGAGTCACTGCCAAAAAATGCAAATAAGGATCCCGGATTTGAAAGGAACAATCCTTTAGAGCTTTACTAGTATAATTTTCTGACTATACGGAATAATAGACTTCCTTAAATTAAAAACACTATCTAACAGCAGGGAAATGTTTATGTCGTGCACTTTCAGTCGGCTAGTCGTGCTCTTCAATATTTTTCCTGTTTGTTTCTACTTTTCTTAACAATTTATAATTCTAGACTTTTCTGACTCTAAAATTAACGTTGAAACTTTTTCAACGAAAATAAATCCTTTGAAAAAGAATCCACAAAAAGTATTATCGTTAGCGTACAAAGAAATTTTAACAATAGATATGCAAAAACATTTTTTTGCATTCAAAGACGCTCGGTGAAGTGCTCATTGAAAAAAGTTCGTATTCATTGCAAAAATTTAAATTGTGGATATGAAAGATGTTAAAAAGTATTTCTTTAAGGATCTAACAATAATCGAGAATCCCAAATTCGCAAAACATCATCGTTTGAAGTACAGCCTACTTTTTGTTCATCTCATTTATACTGCTATTAATTTAAAGATTTAATTATGGGAAAATATTTTTCTTAGGTTTAGGAATCGTTTACCCGCATTTAATAAAACGACAGAAGAGTAAATGCCAATTCTTAGAAAATTAATTTTGAGTTTTATTGTCGTAACTGCCTTCATTATTGTTGAAGTGTAATTTTCTGCAGGTTTGTTTTTGGGTGTAATAATAATCGCACAAAATTTTCATACATTTCAACTTGCAATGTTAGAAGCATCTGCTCACCACAGAAATCTCTGAACTAAAAGATACAAGTTAGCAATAGATTTTAAGATTCGCATCGCAAGTGTAACAACTTTTGTGATTATGTTTCAGTGGCTTTTGCCAGTTTAGTATTGCACGAGGGAAACTAATAAAAATACCACACCGGGTGCACGAAAGCTTCTCAATTGCCTGCTTAAATTACAGGAGTGAATGTGGTTGTGCATCCGTTCATGGAAACACATTTGGCACTGCATAGTACTATATACCCAGTTTAAACTATATACACATATATATAATATATATATGCATAGAGTATTTAATTGAAATTCAGCCTTACTGACAGTGTACATATGCAAACTGCAAAAATGAATCTTTTAATTTACAATCAAAGGATTTCTCGTTAGTAATGAATACGATTCCCAGTCTAAAAGTGTATCGATCCAGCGATGCTAATCTCTGGAAGGGTTCTTCTAATTTGTAAAACTTCTATATCATGTTGTTCACTTTATTTAGGAAAAATTGTGACACGCACGACGGACTGAGGATCATACGATAAGAAATGCAACAAGATATTATAAACAACCACATTACATAACCAACTATATCATAATCTAAGAAATATATGAAGATGATAATCTTTTGAAGACGCCAGGGTACAAATGCAATAAATATATCTTGTGTTGTATTTATCTTTGTGTATCTTCTTATTAAAGTCCTTCTCTCTACAGGTATTTTATTCACATGAAAAATATATTAAGGATATTTCAGTATAGCCACATAAAATCAAATAATATTACTTATAGCATTTGTCAACCTACATCATAACATTCCGTAAGGATATCAATGCAATTTCAGTAGATGATGCCAATAATAATGCATGCATGCATAATTTTAGCAATAAACTCTCATATTTCGTAATTCCCTTCCAGCTGCATTCACGAGCCATGCCATAACTAAAATATTGATACAGGATTCAATTCAGCTCTATAAAATTCCAAAGGATATTGATAGGATCGGATTTTTATGCTGATAAAGAATACAAACAAAATATTTGTGCCAGTATGCTATATAGACAGCTATATAGCTGTTATTTATAATGGTGATATAATATTTTACGATAAGTACTTGCACTTTTCTATTCTGTCGTAGTAAACGCTAATACACTGTGGCATATTATATAAATAGCACAGTGTAACATCACTAAACATTCCAGATCCCTCCGACAGGAAAATAGAAATAGTCATAATAGACAAGGAGCCTTCTATGTTTATAAGATTCCAGGATGTTTTTGCATAATTTGCATAAGAAGATACCTAAAGCTAAGTGCTTTTGCATGTGATGATGAATTGATTCAATTAATAAAGAGCCATAATAGACACACACGTATTAGCAAAGCTTTTTTATGTGTTTCTATAGTGCAGTGTGCAGAGAGAGAGAGAGAGTGTTTCATTGTGATTTGAACTATACTTTGTAGGAAATCGTAAATATTTAATGCGCAACAGTGTGGTAAAAAAAATATTATTGTAAAGAAAGTTTAATAGTTCGTTTTCGCATGCATTATGCATCTGGAAATTACAAATCCTTAATAAAATGTACAATGCTAAACTAATGTGCATTTTTATGCATGTGTGCAGTTAATATATCGAATACGTAATGAGTGAGTGTGTATAATGTCTGTGGTAGTAAGTAGTAACTCGACATTCATTTGATGTTCACATCGCGAGGAGTGAATGAAGATAAGCTAAAACCATTGCCTATCGGTATCTTGACTTTGGCTAGTCCTCTCTGGCCATGCAGCTTCTTTAATGCGAATAACTAAAAGCAAGTTAGTGTGTACATAATTATTCTAGCCCAGGGCGCCATGTATATCTAGAAATGTATGAGTAAGCGAATGGAATTAACTATGGAGAATGATTTTGAGTGAGGAGGGATGTAGCGACTTCTACCACAAGAGCCCAAGTACCCAGCAAACAACTTTTCCCTTCCTTACATTTCCAACTTATAATTAGTTAGGAACGTAAACTTCTGTAGTTAAAGTTCAGTCTAAGAAGACCAAGACCATTTCGGTCCATCCATCCTTACAGACAATCTATCTAGCTAATTTTCGAAAGGATCTTATCTGTCTCTTTATTATCCTGTACACATACACTACTACTACACAGAAGAAAGCAAGTGACTCAGTGCAGCGTCTGTCTAGCGTAATCTACGACTTAATTTTACTTCACAAGATAAAGTGACACATGATATGATCTTTTAGGCTGGATTCTAAAGATAAGTTTCTAAACCAACGTCGAACAGAAGTCTTTGCATTAAAATAACCATGACCAAGTTCATAGTACATAAAAAATACTAATTTGAATTTGTGGCGAGCATTAATTAGCGTCAAAATTTTAGTCGATTTACTGATTGACTCTCTAAAATATCCCCTTCAATTCTAAAACTATTCTAATTCTAATTGATGCGTTAGTTCAATTTGGAGACAGGAAATGAAATATTTTAGCTACCTATATAGATTTTAGAAGTTATTCTGCCGGAAAATGTAATATTTCACGAACTATACAACAGTTATACAGAGAAGCTCATGTTTAACAGAAATTATTAATAAACTCTCACATAAATATGCCTAACTGTATTTTCTCTCCTCTCTCTATCTATAGAAAAACAATGGAATTAGGTACTTTTGCTCATTTAAAGTAGTTGCACTCCATAAATGTTTGAGCATTTCTTGTAAACAATTTATTTTTAACCTGTTATTTCATAAGGCACTCGTAAAAGGTTGATTACAGAGCGCTAGCTCTCTGCTCTATTGCAAATTGGCATTAGTTAGTCCTGTTTTCAGGAAATTACGTGTGAGATATTTGCAAAAAAGTTGTTACATAATTATGATATTGATAATGTGAGAGGAATGTTAAAGGTTCCGATGATGCCACGCTGCCAATTTATATAAGAGCCGAAGCGAGTTATGCAGAAGAAGATACAAGATAGCGCGCCTTTTTTAGTGGATTTGCTCATTTTATGTAAGTTGATTGTATTGCATGCGTTGTGTTGGCATAAAGAATCAAAGAATCTTTGAAATTATAATAGTAAAATGATAAGAGTAGAAATAAAAAGTGCTACACATAACTAAGGAATAATTATAGTGTATTTAAGTGTATTAAATGTGTATAACCGCTCTAAGTATAGGGATGTAGGTATTTCTAGAGTCAAAATCAACGATCCGTCGAATGCAACCATGCCTTCCTTTTCCCTACTAGACTTTTCTGTAGTCTCTGTTACGCTGCATGCTACTACTCATCATCATCTACATAGGAAAGTCGTTGAAAACGATGTATATGTACATACTACTACATACAATGTCTCTCTATGTACAATACATCTGCTGCCTAGGCACGTTAGCTAATCCTTCTGTCTATGTATATACAAATTTTAGCAGATTCCTACCAGTGACTCTGTCTATGTCCAATAGTAAAGCAGAGAAACATACAAAGTCTACAAGAGTCTCTCTTTAAGAGTAACATAACGGCTATATAGAACAGAAAAGTCAATGTTCTGGCACATTTTTGGATCCTT
>JAAAYG020031426.1:0-15299 GCA_009936455.2 Tomocerus minor
GCTATTTTAATGAAATTCGTCCAGATTTCTGTACATTTCCATTTTCCAGGGAGTATTTAGGAATATTTAGTATAAGTATTTAGTAGTAACTAGTAAGCAGTAGTAGTGAGAGTGACCAGTTATATACGCTGAGTAAAAAATTCGACGAAAATATGATTAGTATATTTTACTTTAAGATTTTGTTTTATAATTTACAAGTCTTGCGCTGAAAATTGAAACTTTGTAGTTAGCGGTTGTTCTTGGTGTCTCAAAACTCTTTGAATGGGGCAAGATACACGGAACCGATTTTAATGAGAATCATATCAATAAAAGCCTAGAAACACTAACTACAACGGTAATTGACCGAAATTTCGGATAAATTGATGATCTATTTTTAAAAAAATAATTAGCGTATTTTCATTAAATTTTAACATTTTGTTACTTTAATATTTTTTAAAAAAACGGAGAATGCATCTAAATTTCGGCCAATTAGCGTTATAGATAATGTTTCTAGGCTTTTATTGGTGTGATTCTCATTAAAATGGGTTTCGTGTGCCTTGTCCCATTCAAAGAGTTCTGGAGGAAGTTCTTTAAAAATATAATCTCGTCAATTTGCCTCCTACTTGATCGGATGTACAAATCATAGCGCAGCATACATTAATTACTACTGTCCGTGACAACAGCACAACGGTCACTAGCTAACTTTTTAGACAGTGGAATTTGGCTCGATTGTCTTGCAGATTGTAATGAATTAGGTCTGCAGTATCGGGAAAAGTGAAAAGCCCACTAGTTATTACGTCTAACATGCTCAAAATTTGATTAATTTCGAAAGCATCGTAACTACAAAATGGAACCTTAAATATCAATGACGTTATTTTTTCCTTATTCTGGATTTTTCAATAAGTTTAACTTAACAATTGCGCAATTAACATGATACCTAAATAAAATTAGTACTATTTAGCTTTCGCTTTAGCACTTCAATACCTACAATACATGCAGTACTTATAATACAATTTAAAATACTTACAATCTCATAATTTACGTTGAAAATATTATTTAATCATTTAGAAACGCATTTTCTTTTTAGAACTGAAAGTTCAATAATAAATTGTCGTTACAAGCCGTTTGTGTACTTGATTCAAAATTTTCTTAGAGTGCACAAATATGAAATATTATCTGATAATTATATGTAAGAGGCCTTAAGTGGGATATTATCTAATATTTATATAAGAGGCCTTAAAAGGGATATAGAAATATGAAATATTATCTAATAATTATATAATTATTGTAATTTAATGGGTCCTGACTATCTGGGAAAGAAATTTCAATCGAATAAAAATAAACCATTTTAAAAACGGATGTAAATAAGTAGAGATGTTGATTTACGGTGAAATACACATGATTATAGGCAAAAACCGCATGATTTACAGTGAAAAAGACATCAGTTCTACGTATTCTGGCTATCTTGGATTGTTGCCATCATTCGATTCCGACATAGTCTGGTTCTCTGGGATTGTTGACATCATTCGGACCTAGTCGGGTTCTCTGGGATTGTTAGTGATATCATAACAGTGCGTTACTATAAAAGATAAAAGGTCATGGGGTCACCCGATTGACCCCATTTTCTACACAGCTCTTCGCTGGGACCCCAAGAGCACATTTGCAAAATTTGAGTGATGTATCTCAAACCGTTCGTGAGTTATTGTGTTTACAGACATACACACATACAGACGGACAGACAGAGTGGGCATTTCTACAAAGCAGCTACCGCTAGGTACTTAATAAATGGGAAGATGTAAATCTGCAGTATTGGAGAGGTATTAACGTCTATTTATAATTATGTGGTAATAATATAAGTATTTAGTTGAAGCATGTTTTTTTAATCTTTATTGTTTGGCAATCATTTAATAAGCATTGGAGAATTCAAAAGTCAACAGTAATATAATAGCAAAACCATTAATAATTCGTTAGTTTTAAAAAATAATAAAATTGTCCGTTTTGATAAATACACAGTTATGAAAGAGGAGATTGTTTCAGACTTAAACAGAAATAATTCCGACAAACGCAGAAATGTTTAATTTATAATATAAAAGTAAATTTATAATCAGAGAATTCAAAAATTGACATAAAGTGGCGTCGGCATCGCCTTTGTACATAAACAGCTAATCTTGAACTGAATTAAAATGGATTTCTTGCCCCCATTATTTCCAAAACATGCCCGAAAATTTAGCTACATCATTAGCTCACTTGATGAATGAAGATAAATGCAACATCATGTCAATATGCCATGTTCCCTCTTTCCCATTCTCTAGCGAAGTTGGCTGACTCTGACTAGCAATGACTGATTAGCGTCATACCTGTCTCCTTAAAAATATTGTGAAGAACCAAGTAATTTAATTCAGATCACAACCATGGTTGAAGAATTTACTTTTATTTTTAACTATTGATGCAATTACCCAAACTGGAATTACCTTCAACATTCTAAACTTGAGTAAATACCTAAATTTAGTTAATTTAGCTACACAGACGTAGCCATAAAATTCATTTGGAGGGGGTTTGAGAATTTAATAATATTTAGCTCTAGTTTTGCGTATTTGCTGTTTAGGTGTGACTGTCTTTGATAGGATGAACGGTTTTTGAAAACAAACTTAGCTATTGTAATTTTTTGATTAATGATTGATTTTATAATTGATTTCATTGTCCTAATAGATATTAATAATTTTTCCTTTGTATGAATTAAGAAACACTGGGAAACACTGTAAATGTATAAGCATAGGAGAGATAGACTTCTATCTAACAAATATGATAATGATAGGTAAAGTTGAATAGAATAATAATATACTGCCTATAATATACTCTAATATGTAACACAGATCTAATATGTAAGGTAACAACAGTTGTTGAAATGTACATAGATAGATAGCAAAGAAATATATTATGGGAGGAAAAACAGTTCACGGAATAATTCTTCGAAACTATTTTAAGCAATATTAATCTAATTTAAAATCTACATTAATTCCATTGTTTACACAAATTCATCATTTTATCCTTTGGGATACAAATGCTTATTTGTGCCATTATACTCTGATTTTATTTTTAATCTGTGTGAGAAAGTTGATTTAAGTTGAATGACATTTATTTGTGATAAGTGTTTCAGCAAAAAGATATTGTTAAAACTAAATTCTAGCATTAGTGTTAGGAGTAATGGCCAAGATCAATATCTCGGGAAACTGGAGGATTCTGTATTACTGGAGAACGATATTAGTTGTCGCTTTACCACTAATTCTCTTACCAATTCCAATAATATTTTCACAATCTAAGGTAACCTTTTTTCACTTGCTCAATGATGGATGGTTAACTTTTTGGAATCTCACATTAAGACATTCTGTCTGTCCGTTAGAACCATTAGAAAATATTTGCGTAAAAATTTGGAAATTATTTAAATAGCTAAGTAGCAATATTATATTTAACGCAGTACCTATAAAATATTTTATTTTACTTAAAGATCAATTAGGTACCTACCTACTTCATTTGGCATAATTTATAATTTTAATGTTTTCTTATCGAATGTAATGTGACAATTTTAGACAGCACTATGCTGCTACGCTGTTCTTTTGATGGCTGTTTTCTGGATGACAGAGGCCTTGCCGATTCCAGTGACGGCTCTACTGCCCGTTATATTTTACCCGTTATTTGGAATCGTTGACACAAGTAAGAAATTTTATATTGTACATCTTAAAAAATGTTTTCAACGATTGACATTTGAAGATTAGAATTTTATTAAATAGATTCTTCTTTTTTGTCCAAAAAATATAATCATCCATTTAAATATTTTTATTTAGGTATTATCGGGAAATTAATAATTTAATTTGTATTTTTAGATGAAATAGCTCAAGAATACTTGAAAGATTCCATTATGGTTTTCATTGGAGGGCTATTAGTGGCTCTGGCGTTTGAGTACAGCAATTTGCACAAAAGAATTGCTCTGAGAGTTATGCTGGCGACAGGAGCAAGTATTGGCATGTAAGTCATCCTCTTTTGATTTTAAAGTAGCAATCTTGAAATTGTAATTACTTCGCTGAGATGGGTAATGGTAATGGGTAACCCCTAATTATTGCATTATTAATTATTTCTGTAGGCTGATGCTGGGAATTATGCTGACAACAATGTTTTTGTCAATGTGGATGTTCAACACTGCAACAACAGCCATGATGGTTCCCATTATTCAAGCCGTTCTTTTTGAACTACAAAAGGTACTTACATAATTACAATTACACGCATTCCAATTAAAATAGTAAAATAACTTTAAATACAAAATGATTTACTTATAGATTGTAAGATTGTAATAATTTTTTGTGACATTTTTTATGCGGTTGCAGAGTTTGGAAGAAGTTTTTCAAAGTCAGAACGAATCTACTGAGAAAGTCCTGGACATAGGGACAATAAATAGCGGTTTTCTGCCATCCGAAGGCGATTCGGCAAAACCAGATGCTAATTTAGAGACAGAAATTAGCACAACAAGAAATAATTTGGCAGAGACTGCGACTGTGGGGAAATGTAATGGAACAGAGAAGAAAGTTGTCTCACGCTTAGGCAAAATCGACATTGAAAAGCAACAAAGAAAACGGTAGCGTCTCAGTAACCGAAGATGACTCCTTGACAATTCAATTAAGTTTAAGTGTTTAGCATTTTTGTTCTCTTTTTGAAATTGCATTTAGTCGGTTGTTTTTACTGTTTGTAGTAATCTTGGAAAAGAAAATGTCCAATCTTACGAAGAAAAGAAAAAAGAGTTGGCAGAAACGATTCAGAACATGCGTACTATGTTTTTACTGGCAACCTGTTATTCCTCAAATATTGGCGGGACAGGGGTAAGGCTTGTTTTAACTCTGCTGCTGACACTTTTGACATTGTACAACATTTATATTTTTCAACCTACTAAAATGGAAGTACAAGATTTTCCATTTCTTTTTCACGCTAGGTTATCACTGGGAGTGGGACGAATCTTGTCGCTTTGGAATTTCTAGGAAAGTAAGTACCTATAGCCTAATAAGGCTAAAAATTGTTTTAAAAAATTTATATTACAATTATCTTATCCCTGTTACATGATACTATGTCCTTGTCCTGTGAAAAAAGTCATAAATAACATTAATTATTTCATTGCATTGCAATAATTTTTTTTAGTTTGGATCCAAAACACCACGGAGACTACGCTGCCCTGACCTTTGCCACTTGGATGGCCTTCAATATTTTGCCAATGTTAATAAATGTGACGATCGCCTGGATTTATCTTCAATTGGCTTTCATCGGAATCCCAAATAAATTCAAATTCTGGAAAAGTAAGGCCGAGCGGGAGAATGTCGTGTCCAATGCTATTTTCAATCCGGAGATGGAGTCGAAGATCAAGGGCATGCTCGCCGAGAAATATTCGGATTTGGGCTCCATCACAGCACATGAAATTGCAGTGGCTATCTGTTTTGTGACCGCTGTTGTCAGTTGGGTCCTTCACGACCCGAAATTCATTCCAGGCTGGGGTGAATTGTTCCCAGCTCAAGTTAGCATCTCCACCGCCACACTCCTCATTGGAGTCTTATTCTTTATCATCCCCAGAAATTCAGAATTCTACAGAGCATTTCGAACTGGAGGTTAATAATTTTATTGTATAATTCATTTAAATAAAAAAATAACTTTATTATGCCTCCTTCATTTTAACAAACTGCAGATTTTGGAAATGTGGAAATAAAGCCATTACTAGATTGGAGCTTTGTTCAAGAAAGATTTCCTTGGGGAGTTGTCATTCTTCTAGGTACCATTGATTTTGATTTACAGTTTCTAATTGAATCTTTAAATATCAAATATTTTTATTTTAGTCATAATTTATTGCTCTCATTATTTTACAGTTAATACGCTTCAAACTTTTTGTGCCCCTGAATATTATTTTTTATTTAATTGTTTTTTTTTAATGCAACAATTAATGGATTATGGGGTTTTGAATGTCAAATATTTTTAGGAGGAGGATATGCTTTATCCAAAGGAGCTAAGAAGGCCGGTTTATCGGTTTTGATTGGAAAATCCCTGACTGCTTTTTCACATCTCTCTCCTGCTGCAATTCAAATCATATGTATGGGCCTGATTGCAGTTGTTACAGAAGTTGCGTCTAACACGGCCACTGCCAGCATTGTCATTCCAATACTTCTGGAATTGGTATTACTTTTAATTTAGCGGAAACGTTTTACAATTCTCTTCTCTAAAAATATAAAATCTAAAAAGTATTAAGGGAATTTGGGAATTAAGGTTAGTCAGTAGAAAACTAATAACGATATCTATCAAAACAACGACATTCTGTAGCTGTTCAATCGCCAAATTCAATAATAAGACGATTCTTGACAAAGTTCTTTCGATGCCTGTACTAAGAATTCAAAATTCATTTTGGCACATCTTTAGTCGAAACTTGAAAACGAACGGAATAAAAAATTCGGTTTTGCCAATGTGTTTCCATGGTTTGTAGGGGGCTTTTTTGGTATAAATGCGAGGTTTCGGAGTTTCAGGATGGGAGTCCCGAAATAATCTGCGGGACGTAAACAGATATTCCGTACTAAATTCAATGGCAATGGCATGCCTCTTGTATGGACTGCGTCCGGCTATATATACCTTGTCAAAGTTTGTTTACGTCCCTGAAGCCCTGACCTGATTTTGGTCAAAAATGCGTAATTTCCTCACTTGTAAGCAAACGCCAACCCAGAAACACTGGAAACACATTGGGTTTTGCATAAGTTAAAATGTTTGCAAAAAATGCAGGTTTTGGAAGAACCTATGAAGAATGCAAGGTTCATTTTCCACGTTTGTAATAGAACCTGATTGACTTGAAACATTTGGAGTATGTCATAAAGATGTGAGATAAGAAAATGCGTGTAATTTCTTATTCATTTTGTCCTTGAAGTGAGTTGACAAATATTAATGTACCTACACATGTCATCACCCACTCTAATTTTCATTGTGGTTTCAGTCAAAGGAGCTGAATGTCCATCCCTTGTACTTGACTCTGCCAGCCACCGTAACTTGTTCGGTATGTAAATTATGAGCCATACTAAGAAACAGGATTTTTATGTCGTCGTCCTGTTAAGCAAACATAGCCATGCTGGCTATGTCAATGTAATATTGTAACAATGTAATATTGTGACATATATTTTGTGTGTATTAAGTATGCATTCATGCTGCCTGTGGCCACTCCTCCAAATGCCATTGTCTACGCCGCTGGAGAAATGAAAGTGATTGACATGGTGAGGATGGGGCTATTCATGAACATCACTTGTGTCCTTGTCCTCTTTGCCACCACCAATTTATACGGAAATCTCATCTTCCGATTCACCGACTACCAATTCATACCTTAAATGCCCAACTGGACGAACTACTACCATAATTCACATTACTACAATCATTCAAATTATCACATATAGGTACATTTTAGGGAATAAGGATTTTTTGGTTTTTCAAGTTTTTAATTGTGTAACATGTAGAATATATTCCGCTGGGTTTACAGTTTACTTACAGTAACTCTGAACTATTGAATAAATCCGTATGCATTATATATAACTCTGAATAACTATACGATATTAAAGATTCATTGGGGACTTTTAACTTTCAATCGTTCCATTAATAACATGCAGTTTTATTAGTATTAATTAGCTAACGATACACATCAAAGGCACATTCCAACACAAGCCACAATTTTTTCATGATTATTTTGAAATTGGGGTTCTCCTCGGATGAAATCATTCATGCAATCGTCCTAAGGTATCCCCAAAACGATTATCATAAGCAGACTGAACTTGATGTCGACGGATCTCATTATGTCAGTGACCTTACGGTAGATATACCTATGACCAATGGTATTCAGACTGTCTGATTGTTTTGTAATTATAATTACACTAATCATTGATGTCTCCAATTTTCCAATGACTTTACATTTACGTCCTGTGCATAATTAAACATGCTTTTTTTAGAAGGAATCCTGATTTGAGGTCTAGTGAAAATAACAAGCTTAATTTTCCTTGTGGTTGAGTTGTCGATGGGTCAATAATATTATTAAATGAAAATCTTAACCTTAATTAAGCCTATTTATGTCTATTCATTAGATAAAATATTGCATAATATTGTTGTTTATTAATTCAATTCAGTTTATACATTTTTTAATGTTAAATGACTCGACCATTCTCTGCTTTTCTCAGGCTGCAATATTTGGCTGTTATCTTGATATTTCTATACGTAGCGAAGGTATGTGTCTGTTTTTACATAAATACTTTACCACTAATAAAAAAATTAACTCGTCCTGTCTTCGCTGCTTCAGTTGTAATACGGCCTTGTTATTTTTAAATTCGTTCATGATTATCTTGCAAATATTGAAATAGACAGAAGCTAGG
Source organism: Tomocerus minor (assembly GCA_009936455.2). Classification (NCBI taxonomy): domain Eukaryota; kingdom Metazoa; phylum Arthropoda; class Collembola; order Entomobryomorpha; family Tomoceridae; genus Tomocerus; species Tomocerus minor. Next base: position 8,397 of record JAAAYG020031426.1, read on the forward strand.
TATGCATGTACTTTCAGGTAATAATTCCCTTATTTTTCAGATTGATTCCCTCCGCCTCCTGACCTTCCCAAAGTTATTCCTTTTCTGTGTTTTAGCTCGCCCTAGGAGAGCTTATGGAATCACACATTCTGTCCATACGTACGTCCGTATGTTAGCACGATAACTCTCGAACGCATCAACGGAGGTTGACCAAACTATGCATAAACATTGCATATGGGCCCGTGACGAACCCTATTCAAAATGGGCGCAATTGGTCCTCAGGTTACCGAGATAACGCTCGCTCACTTTTTGTTCATTTTAATAGTCGAGGTACATCAAAATAGCTTCTGTGCTTCTAATGAATTGTTAGGTACATATACATATACATATTGCGTCTACCATTCCTTCACTATATATTTTAATGCTTCTATCAATGTGAACTACATTTTATAGCATAAAATATTAGAACCTGCTTCTATCAAATGTTACATACTTTTACAGGTATAAAATATTAGAGACTGCTTCTACCAAATTTTACATATTTATGAAATAAAATATTATGCTTCCACCAAATGTTAAACCTTTTGATACTTCTACTTTTATTCCGCTGTATTAAAAATTTTAATAGTACACCGTCAAACTAAAAGACACTGTTCTGGATTGATAAAGCTGTTAGGGCGAGTTCTCTGTTACGGCTTGCCGTTAGTTTTTATACCAAAGCAGAAGAACGGGAGGAGAGAAGTCAAATGTTATTTGACTTGACTAACTTCTCATTTTGTAAAAATTATATTATTCTGGGAGACGGCTATATTCAAGGAACTGTTGTTCTTATTCATGGACTGTCAGATTGAAGATGTTATTAGCACAGGATAAAGTGCTACAAATCCTGTTCAGGCGAATGACGCACGAGAAGATATCTTATCGTTGATGTTGGTCAGGATTATCTATATATATTGCTTGCGGTCGTGGGTTCTTTTCGTCGTTCATCGTTCATCGTAGTTTCTTCTATATCTCTTTCTTTTTTATTGGTAAATCTGAAACTGGATTTTAACTTATCATCGACGACCTTTGAAGGACTGCAACTATTTTATCATGTTTTTCATTTCGGAAATTTGCTTATATTGAGTGAATTATGAACTCCGTAGGCAGAGATCAACCATCACCACAAGATCAACCAACCAGCAACCATTTTTATATGATGTAAAATATAAACAATGTATTTTACAGAACGATTCATTACACTTACAACTACAACACAATGGCAAGAAAGAGCCATTTATCTAATATTTCTCAGGAATTTTTTGCTAGCGACATATGCAAAATCGTTGAAATAAATGACGCAAACCCAATGCATTTGCACAACAATAGACTATATAGTAGCTAATTATAGCACACATTGTTTTCATATAACATATAATTTAGCAGAGCAAAATTATATGTTATCCAAACTACCAATTTAGAGCAAATTAATTTCCATTGAACTTAATTGAATTCCAGTGTTCGCATTTTTGTGAGTTTTTCATTTCTCAAGGACAGTAGACGCTGAATGCTTCTTTCCTCTTTCGTTCATTTGCTTCGCTCCATCCTCATTTACAATCTTGCACATTGCACAATTCTGGGGCGCAATCGCTGAGTTTATAATAATTACAGAAATAACCATATAGTTATAGTTAGCATGCATGATATGATAGTGTCCCATTTATTTCGCAATTCCTTTTTGCCAAATATCCAAATTGGCAATAAAAGTGGCAACTTCTTCTAGATTGACACATTTTGAGTTTTGTTTCTTTTAGATTAGGTTTAGTGCCAAAAAACTTCTGTTTTTTTGTTGTTAGTGGCCAACAGGAGTTGACAATATGAATCAACAAGTACGTGGATCAAATATTGTCGTATTCTTAAATTGGAATACTTGAGCATTGCGGTAACTATGTTGGCTCCTTATGAATTGTTATTAGACTGAAAATGATCACTTAGAGTAAAAGGTCCCGAAGGAGGGCCTATAGACTTAAGGATTATTTAAAGATTAAGACTTAAGGAGGATGGTTGTGTCTGTGGCAGTGCCCAACTGTCCGACTGTTTGATTGCTCCACTGCCCCTTGTCTGTTTGTAGCTTAGGGTATTTATACTCTATTACTATTGACAGAGTAGTGTGAAACAATCGTGCATTGACAAATCATGACTCAATATATCGTAAGATATACATTACATTCTCAGAACATGAGGAACAGTTTAATATGCTATGGTGTGCGTCAATCCATATAGGTACTTAACTTAATGTGCTATGTACTATGTACCCTCGAGTTTTAGTAATAATATTAGTGTTCTGCGATAATCTATTTACAACATAACAATATGTACGTAGAGGTACCTACGCTACAGATTGTAGATATTTAATAAAATTTGTGATACACTTGCCAACAGCAAGTATTTTTATGATGTCTGTATGTATGAATTTTTATCTATATATATATAGGTATCTATTTTATTATGTCTTATACCCCACCACATGCACCCAAACCAACAGATTGCAAACCATCGTAAAGTATTCGTTTGTTTGTTGATTTGAAATTAGAATTATATAGGCAATAGCTAAAAACACTGGACTTAATCGTAGAAATTGTAGACAAAAAAGTGGATCCTCTTATTGTTCTGTTAGTATATACCTTCCACTTTAATCTCCACTGCATCGTCCGATCGTAAAATATGTTATTGTTCTGAAGGGTGCTAATATTAAATACTTATTTCTACGGTTATAGAAAGATAGAGCAAACAGGTTTCTGTTCTTCAAGTGATGTTATGTTGTTGTTTTAAGTTTTTGTCGTGGATATGCATGTTTGTTCAACAAGTGCGTGTCTCAGCCTTCACTCTCAGATGCTACAATATCACGGAGATATACGCAGTCATTTACTTTAGTTTGTCCATGAAATATCTTCCGATCAAGTTGATTCAATAAATGAAAACTCAACATGATCTGGATTGCAAACTTATTCATTTTAATTATTTTTACCATTTCAATCCCAATTTTTGTTGGCATTCAAAGTGCGTACAATTATTATTGGGATTATACCCTAAGTTTTATACGAGAGGATGTTTCTTCGGATATTTATGACTTTATTGTCGGTAAGAAACTATTTTAAGATATATTTGTTGACATACTAAGTTATTATTTAGAACATATATTTATACATTATTTTTTGATGATGGTTAAAACATTTTGGTTAAAATATATTATTTCATGAATAATGCTCAATGAAAAATGCTATATCTTATATTTATAAATACACTGGGTAAAATATTTGATTGTGTTCCATTTATGTTATTTTTATGATTAATTTTATAATATATTATTATAGTTAGAGACACTTATGTGTTGTGTATGCTACATGGTAAATTGTCTTTCAATTCTAATTCCTAATCTCTATCTGAACAATTTCAATTAAATTTTATTTTATTTATTGATGAAGACGTAAACAAGGAAAAAAATAAAAAATAATGTGCTGTCTTTAAAATCGAATATTTTTTAATGATAATTTTCTGGCCTTTATGAAAATTTTCTCTCCTGTGTCCTGGAATAGTGAAAATGAATTTTCAATTTTAAATACTGTTTGAAAAATTGAAATTAGTATTTCGATTTTTTTCAATTAATAGTTGGTGCCGGGTCTGCTGGAGCCGTTTTAGCCAATCGATTGTCAAAAAACAACAAAGTTCTGCTCCTTGAAGCTGGGGGAAATCCGCTTTATTACAACAGCATCCCCGGCATAGCCCTTAATTTACTTCATCGCCCCCAGGTGGACTTCAACTATGAAACAGTTCCCCAGAGGAATTCACAATTTGGACAGACTAATCAAAACGTAAATTAAAATAAAATAAATATGATTTTTAATGGCTCAAAAATATTTAATAAATAAAATGTTTTAAAGGACAAATCCCTTTCTATTTTTTTCAGAGATCCACGTGGCCTCGAGGAAGATCTTTAGGAGGAAGCTCTAATTTAAATGTGCGTTCCTTTTATTGTTAAAGAGAAATACAAGATATTTTTAATACTCATTTACGTTTTAGAAAGCACAATTTAGTAAATGGTTGAAGTATTAGTAATACGACACCTATTTATTATTGTAATTTATATATAAATGTAAATACAAATATAAATAGGTATATAAATAGAAATATATAGATATATACATATGTTAAATGTACGGATGAAAATGATTGATTGTTACAATACGTAGTACATGTTTTACATCCGCGGTAATCCTTTGGACTATGACAATTGGGCTAACATTACCAAAGATCCTGACTGGAGCTATGAAAACCTGCTCCCGCATTTTAAACAAGTATTGGACTATCACGGACAGTTTACATCTAACGGTACACGCAATTTTGACATCAGAATACAACAGAAAATAATTTACAGCGTTGTATTAAGTAAATATCTTAATTTATAATTTTAGCAATACATTTGGTTTTTATTTAATACACAGAAAAGCACTATGGCCAGTCTGCATATGGGAGTCTTCATGTGGAGGAAGCGGATTTTTTGCCGATGTATGATAACTTTAAAGATGCAGTGTCAGAGTTGGGATATGATCTGATAGATCTTAATGGCCCTCAGCGAACAGGTAAAAATTCATTTTAATTTAGGAATCTGTTTCATTAGTAGCCATATGTAATATTATAATTTTACTTCTTATAGTAGTTAATATGCAGAGAAAAATGAGTATCGCCTTTCAAAAACTTCAAATTCAGATTTAGGAGCCCTGAAAAAGTTTCAGTCGTTTTAGAAAAGTTTTGATAAATATTCTGGAAATTGTTGGTGAATATTAAACAAATGTTTGTGCCATACTCAAATGTTATCCTTCGAATCGAAGCCACATAATATAAGGCGATAATATTTAAAAAAAAAATGTGTTGGTGAATAATCTGTGTATAATGAATTGTGTTTGACCATTCGAGATTCGCCTGATCGCCGAGGCCGAGTCGAATGATAGATAATGCAGCTACAGTCAATATAGTGTATGCATTTTAATTTTTTTTACTTTCAGGGTTTAGTAAAATCGAAAGAAATCATCGAAAAGGCGAGCGAGCTTCTACTTACAAGTCCTTCTTGGAAAATATCCTAGAGCGGGAAAACTTGATTATCTCGCGATACTCCTATGTCACAAAGGTATTACGTCAATTGCTTATGAATTTGAACTATTTTGAACTACTAATATGTGTGCTTGTAGTGATTGACATTATTGTTTGGGCCAGTAGATAAAAATAGATGAAAATGCTCGAGCGGTGGGTGTTTGGTATGTTCAACACGGAATAAAGAAATTCGTGAGGGCCACGAAAGAAATCGTGCTCAGTGCTGGTGCAGTGGAGTCCCCCAAAATTCTTTTACTCTCTGGCATCGGCCCGAAGGAACACCTCCATTCTGTCGGGGTTTGCATTTTTCATTTTTGACAGTTAATGAACATGAACAAAATAAAGCTAAAAATTCCACAATTTCTGGGGTATCAATAACTGCCCGCTTCCCGGAATCGGGAATCGAGGGTCCCGTCAAAAAAGGGCCCAGTGTCTAAAATAACGATTGGCCATTCATAGTTTTATACAGATATGTTTCCTTTTAATTTTTAATGTTTCCCTCTGAAAATAAGATAAAGCAGAAAGTGGAGCTCCCAGTCGGGAAGAATTTGCAAGATCACATGGCTTTAATATTGGGTCCATTTATTGTCAACCAGACTGTGTCATTGATTCCGGAGCGTGATATGGGGTGGCACACCTTTTGGGATTATTACGCCAACGGAAAAGGTAATTTCTAAGAAGCCTGTCTACCCCATTTTTTGACTCCGTAGAAAATAGGACAAATTAACTTGTGAAAAAAATGCTACCCCGCCTACCCCATTTTTGGAATTCTTAGAAAATATGCTAAATTAACTTTTGGAAAAAAAGAAAAACTAGAAAAATGATAATAATGTTCATCTTTCAAATTTTTGGCCTTTTAAAAATATCGTATTTTCCGTCGTCCGTTCGTCGGGGAGCTATAAATAAGAAAATGATCCCTAAATTGAACCTAGATGGGGAACTATTGTTTTTGACCATAAATCGAAAATATAATTTTTAAATATGATGGAACATTTTCCTAAAAAAACCATTCTTTCTGTAAATCAACTAGTGTTGACAACTACAACTTTATACTTTCAATGTGACTTATTTTTTTATCTGGTCGGTAAAACGTAGGTCCTTTGACGTGTCCCACCGCTGTCGTTGGAATGGGATTCACAAGTTCCTCATTTGTTCAAAAACAGAAAATTGACTGGCCAGATATTCAATATTAGTAAGAGTTTTCATATATAGTTTCTAAATGTAACATTTTTAATTGTAGTTATATACAACTCTTGTATTATTATGATATTAGTTTCTTCACTTCTGGTGTCTACCAAACCATCGAACAGGAATTTTCTGAAGGCTTTGGATTCAAAAAAGAAATCATGAAAGAAACGTACAGAGAACATATAGGAAAGGATGCCTTTGGATTGGTACCCACTTTAGTTCGTCCGAAAAGTATTGGCGAGTTGAAACTGACGGACAAAAATCCAATGAGTTATCCCCTGATAGATCCACGCTATTTAGAACACCCTCAAGACATTAAAGTCCTCATTGAAGGTTTATTCTTAAAAAATATATTATTTTTATTCAATTAAATGTACCGTTTAAACACTTGCGTTTTAAAAAATTCAAGGAATCAGAGTCAGTTTGAAAATGGCCGAGGAAACGGAAGGATTTCAGAAACTCGGGGCCAAGCTTGGGAATAAGCCATTGAGTCTTTGCAAGCATCACAGTTTTAGAAGCGATGAATATTGGTTTGTCATCATTTTATTCCCTTTGCGCTTTGGCATTCTTTTCTATACATTTTACACTATTTTCATATTAATACAGACA